>CM076583.1:1078380063-1078655065 GCA_034641835.2 Pinus albicaulis
CAATTTTTCCTATCTTACTTCATCTGGTTCATATCCTAGGTGGTTGAATCATTAACAAATCCATCAGTCCTGGTGAGAGCCACACCATAATTGGAATAGTATGGAATAAACAAAGGAAATTTTTGCTACTGACACTTAATCTCACGAGGCCTTTATACATGCCATGCTAGAAGCTGAAAAGGCTTTTGAAACATGGATGATACATCGGATTACATCCAACATGTCACTACCGAAATCCATCCATGCGTCACATAATCAAGATCTCTACTCACAACAAACATCCTTCCATCTGCAATCAGTAGATAATTGAAGGAATATTGGTCAAACCTCAAAGGCCTCTAATAATATTCTTTTGGGTGCTCTAGAGATAAAAATATTAAGCTTTGGTCATGAATATTTATGGGGTTGGATCATGAGCTTGCAAAAGTGAGCTCTCATGGGCCACTGGGTGTTGGCGGATATGCTCTGACAAGAATTGAAACATTGAAAACGAACTGGAGCAGAGAGTTTCTCTTCACAATATTACGAGTAGATTAAATAGATTACATTGGAAACATCAGCAATAAATAACTGGAGATAAACTCGACTAAACTGGACTGACTTAAACTAAACTGGGACACTTGGACAGACAGATTTGACACCTAGCAGGTGGTTGAGATTACGTTCTTTAACACTCCCCTTTAATATCAACCACATAAAAAATAATTAAGATACTTGCTGGTCTATGTCTCAGCAAGGTTTACAATAAAAAAAATGACTTTAACTAGATTTGGTTTTCTTCTTCTCTTCTTCCATATTCTGTAGCCTCTAAATTGTTTTAGATTTTTCGCTTTGTTGTATCCTTGAGAACTTTGTTGCTTCATTTGTTGGTGCAGGTCTTCTATTGTTCCAGGTTGTCTAAGCATGTCCTGGACTTCTTCAAAAATTGACTTGTATTTGGGCTGCTGCCACATATTGTCCCATGTAGTGCGCTTTTCATCATCAATATGCTGCAACATAAGATTAGAACAATATATTATCTCTTCAAAACTCCAACGCATGAAAATTTCATTGACATGTTCGTCATGCATGTAGTCTTCAACATTCATATCTACATCTTCTGTGTATTCTTCATCCAGACATGGTGTTGCAAGCCATGTTTCAATAAACTTTAGCTCTTTTTCATAATCATTCTGTGTACCTGCACACTGAAAATCAATGTTAGAATAAAAAACATTTTCAGAACGACATTGGTTCTGGTCTTTTTGCTCTGTAATGAGAACTTTCTGCTATTGCGCTTCCTTATCTGCTTCTTCATCTGTCTCTGTTTCTGCTTTCCCTTTGCAAACTTCATTCTTTTCTTTTGTCTCTTCTTCTTTCTCTGTTTCTACTTTCTCTTTGCAAACTTCTTTCTTTGTTTCTGTCTCTGCTACTTTCTCTGTTTCTTCCTTCTTCTCTGTCTCTGTCTTTTTCTCTGCCTCTTCTTCACTGACCTGTGCTGCTGCAAACAAGTTGTCTTCCACTAACTGAAGTGGGGTAATCTCACCAAATAACATCATGTTGATATCATATTTTTGTTGCATCATATGCAACCAATCATCATTAGCAAAAATTTCATTATCAAAGTTTACATCAGCCATATCAATCATTGGATTTACCATTTCATCAGCAAGCTTTGTTGCTGGTATCATTAAAACTTCGTCAGCAATCTCTGTTGCTGGAATCTTTTCATCCACTTGTGGCCATGCACAGTGGGGTTCACGAGCATCTTCATGCTGCTTCTCTGTTTCATCTGCACTTTCTTCGCAGACATTAGCCACTTGTGACTGCGCACAGTGGGATTCAACAAACTCTTCATTTCGCTGTAGATCTGTTGCTACAGATCCACCTTCATCTTCATCTTTAAAGCTCCCCTTTGCTTCAATGCTCCCCCTTGTACCAAAACATCTCTCAAGGGTATCCCATGCCTCCTTGGCTGTCTTGGCATCTGAGATTAAGGGAAGAATGATGTCATCGACAGATTCTTTTATGCATCTTAATGCATAGGCGTCTTTTTGCCTCTTGATTTCCAGATCTAGAAAGATCTCGAACATAATCTGATTTTGCTTTAGCCTCTTGGCTTTTCCCATGACTTCGTTGCTTGGCTTCTACATGTGCATCGAATACCTTGTTTCTTCAAAAATTTTGCTGCTCTTCAATGAGTCTTATGCAACCTTTCACTTTCATCTCACATCACAACTTTAAGTTTTGCTGCTCTTCAATGAGTCTTATGCAACCTTGCTTTCGAAAACTTCTTCTTCAAAATATCTCTTACTTCTACAAGGCTTTCACAATTTCACTTTCTCACAACTTTAAGTTTTTCTTAAAAAAATTCCAAAACTCAAAAAGGCCCTTTTTTTTTTAAAGATTTCTTTAAAAAACTTCACCACATACTCTTTAAAAATACCTTTGAACAAATTTCAAGTTTTTTTTTTTTTAAAAAAAAAACTTTAAAAAAAATTCTTCATAAAAACTTTCACTCTTATAAAACTTTCACCGTATGCTCTTTCAAACCCTTTAATCCAATTTAAAGTTTTAAAAAAAAACTTTAATAAATAAAACTTTATAAAAAGGGCTTTTACTCTTTTAAAAAATCAATACCACAATACGTTGAATGCCTTTCCCTTTGAATCGATTTTTAAAATCCACGCTGTTGACCTTCCTATCGTTTAAAAAAATGATTTTCTTTTTTTTTTAAATAACTTTAACACAAACGAATTTAACAGGAACGCTTTCTACCTTCACATGTATGAGTAAATTTTTTTGCTGGCTGATTGGCACGTTCCCGATTGAAACAGTCGCGCCTCTTTCAGAATCCACGCGAGGGATAAAACTGGCGCGGATATGTTGTGTATTCTCGCACCTATCAGCTCACAGTCGCGCCAATATACTACTCTTTTCTCTTCTCCTCTTTCGTGGCTCTGTTGCTGCTCTCCAGGGAGACTTATGCAAACTCGCTCCGATACCATGACAAGAATTGAAACATTGAAAACGAACTGGAGCAGAGAGTTGCTCTTCACAATATTACGAGTAGATTAAATAGATTACATTGGAAACATCAGCAATAAATAACTGGAGATAAACTCGACTAAACTAGACTGACTTAAACTAAACTGGGACACTTGGACAGACGGATTTGACACCTAGCAGGTGGTTGAGATTACGTTCTTTAACATGCTCAAAGTCCTCATACTCTAGACTCTGTCAAATGGCCTGTCGATCAATCTATTTCCCCCATGGGACTTCTTTTACTCATGGAATGTTACAGAGACCTGTTCGGGACTGTAGTAAACCACATCGTGCTGCTAAGCCTTTAAAGTCAGCCGAGGGATGTAGATTGTTAAGCTTTGGCAGCGGTGTCATGTGGGAGAGGGTTGATAGCTTGATGACTCATGCATTAGTGGGAAGGTAGAAATTTGAAAGTTTCAGTGAGGTGAACATGCTATATTTCCTGATGGAAGCCTCGAAGAAGCTTTTGGGTTATTCGCCGAGGCTAAGAAAATTACATAATGGGTGGTTGTGCTTTCACTTCATCAAATCTGAGGGTGTGGGCGAGGTATTGAGAAGGCCATGGGTTCACAGTGGATGTTTCTTGTCGCTCCACTGCTGGAATGTGGGTTTTCATGCTTCTAAGAACACCCCCAGAAACCACCTCCTATGGGTCAAACTACCCGAATTACCTTTGCAGTTTTGGTCTATCCAGGTTTTAACTAAAATCGGCCACAACATAGGGTCATATTGTTTTGTTGATCCAAATTGCATTGGAGTGTTTGACAAACATGTGGAATGGATATTGGTTAGGTTCCTTTCTCCGGGGGTTACCTCCCCACATTGATAAAAAATGGGACTAGGTGTTATACCAACACGCAGTAAATTATTAGAAAACCCCTTTTTCGTGTCATCTCTGCCATGAGATGAGACATCTTATGTGCCCTTGTCATCGGTGGAGACATGATTACTTTGCGAAGAAAAAGCTATCTGCTCGTGGACAGACTGATGATGTTGATAGTGGTGATGTTCCATGTAATCAACAAGATTACTCACATACTCCGCCTCTCTCTCCGGGTTAGTCGGATCCTATCCTCGCTCTTCCCTCTAGTGATCATGTAAACTTACCGGTTGGGGTTGACATGCCTGTCTATTATGGGGGTCGGTGTCATCCTCGTGTTCGTGATTCATAATCAGGAGCGGGGAATATTCAGGGTCAACTGCAATTCAACCATGAGATGCTGTTGGTGGTTGGGATGATTGCTGTTCCCCTTGCTGACATACCTCCAGCTAAAAATAGTCGTCAATTGACTCCTGTTAGACCTCTTTCCAATTCCCCGATATCTATCTCCATCTTGATTGCTCCTCCACTTCCTTCTTCTGTGGTTGAGGCTCCTCCTCTATCCCCTCGAAACTCTACCGGGAGTGACCTAGAACTACTGCTTCTTGACCCTGATGCCCAACTCGCCCCATTGAAGTTTGACACTAGCTTCTCGTCATCCCAGCCCATTACTCTTAGCCCATCGTCGATATCTAATGTCACCATTAGGAAAGGGAAGGGCAGAACCCAGGCGAAGAAGAAGTCCATTGCAATGTCGGGTCAGAAGATGGATATTCTATTTGGGAATTTTAGAGACATCCCGATGTCCCAGGCTACTAATAGGGTCCTTAGAGCATTGGTACCCTTATCTGCTATCCAATGATCTTGATCTGCTCCTTGAACTTCAAGGGGTTGGGGGGTCATGACAAGTTTGTATCTTTGTGGGATTTCTTTAAGTGTTTTGAAACCTAGCATGACATTCATTCAGGTGACTATGCACTCAGTTGACCGCTCACTCCCTTTATTTCGTGCCATGTTCCAAGCATGGAATATGGTCGCGAAAGACACAAAGGGTAGATCTGGTGGTCTTGCAGTGATCTGGGATCCTAGATGGGTTGCTATGAAGGCTTTCAGATTTTTTGGTGGTATCATTTTGACTTGTTATTTTAGAGGTTTTTGACAAAGAGTTCATCTCATCAATTTGTATACCACATATCATGATAGACTCAATTTCTGGAAAAGGATGGAGGGATGTGGCATTCTTCTATTGTATTGTTCTATATTTGCAAGTGATCTCAATTGTACCCTTCAAGCGGATGAGACGTGGGGGGACCGGGACAGAAATGATCCACTATCTAGTTACCTCAGAGATCTAATCATTGAAGCCAACCTTTGTTACATAAATTTGGCAAACAATTTCCCAACCTATTTCAATGGAAGAAATGGTCCTGAGTTTATAGGGAAAAGGATCGACAGATTTCTGGTTCAGGCCAGCCTTCTGTCACAAATGGGAGGTCACAAAGAGAAGGCAGAAGACATCATCATCTTAGATCACAGACCAATTACCCTCTAGTGGAATTTTGAAAGAACGTAGGGAGGTTACCCCTTCAAGTTCAATAGGGTGTGCCTTGATGATGTAATTTTTAATAACTTGGTAAGTGCTTATATGAAATATAACGAGATAAATGCTGACATGTCTACTATGGAATACCTCTCACATACTCTACGAGGATTAAAAAGGGCTTTGCGTGTATGGGAGAAGTAGCATAAGGGCCACATGAAAGCGAAATTAGATAAAATTGCAACAACATTACTCAGATCCTAAAAGAAATAGAGGAAAATTAGTCTTCAGATATCTAGTTTAGACTCAGAAACATGGAAGCGAAGAAAAGAAATATCTTCCTCATCGAAGAATAGACATGGAGATTGAAAAGTCATGCCACGTGGCTATAGGTGGGTGATAGAAACATGAAATACTTCCATGCATATGCCATCAGGAGAAAGAATGCAAATGCGATTCGGTAGGTTGATGTTAATGGGATTTCTCACTTCACCACGGAGAACATCTATAAAAAAGCAATAATGTTTTTGTGAATTTTTATAATACTTGTGAGGAACCTGAGATTATGGATCAGTTATGGTTTCTGGAAGATTATCCCAAGATGCTTGAGGAAGGGGATATACTAAGACTTAAGATAAGAGTCAGTACTAAGGTGACGGGGTGCTTAAATCTTTCACTATTGATAAGATCTCGGGTCCTGATGGTTGGACACCTGATTTTTTCCTCCATTTTTATGAGGAATTCATCCTGAACATAACTGACATGGTGGAAGAAGCGATACTGTGTGGCATGATTCATGGTGCGTTAAATTCCACCTTCCTCACACTAATACCAAAGAAAAAAGGAAATCTGACTTTTGATGATTACATGTCTATTTCCCTGTGTAATACTTTATACATGATTATATCTAAGATTATTGCAGAGAGAATGAAGGAGGTTTTATCGAGGTACATCACACCGGAATAGTCAGGTTTTCTACATAACAAAAGCATACATGGCGTTGTGGCTGCAACAAAAGAAATTCTACATTTTATACAGTCATGGAATTTGAATCCTGCGGTAATGAAGGTGGACTTAAGAAAATATATGATAGGGTGGATTGGGGTTTTTTCAGAATTATCCTATACAATATTGGAATGGATAGAGAAGTTGTAGATTGGATTATGGTGTGTGTATGCAACAGATCAATGGCAATTTTAATTAATGGATCCGCTTCCAGGTTTTTCAAACTAGGGAGAGGTTTGCACTAGGGATGTTCCCTCTCTCCACTCTTATTTGTTCTATTAATGGATGCCTTTAGCTTAAAAATCAAGAGGGTTTCGAACCTGGGGGAGATTAGGGGGCATTAAGGTCACTTCTCATAGGGAGATTACCAACAAATTATTCGTTGACGATGTTCTAATCTCTCGTCAGTTAATGAAATGTTGTTGGGTAGATGTATACGATATATTTAAAAAGTTCAGTAATGCATCTGAGATGGTGGAAAAAAAAGGTAAGTCTTCCATCTATTATGCTGAGGGAGATCAGGTGATATATGATTATATCGGAACACTGTTCAATTTCCGAATGTCACCCCTCATTGAAGGTTTTACATATCTCAGCTTTCACATTAAACCCTTACAATATCGTGTGGGTGATCGGTTGTGGCTGCTAAATAAATATCAAACTAGGATCAGGGGTCGTTCCTTAAAATGGTTGTCAAATGGGGGGGGGGTTAGTTTTGGCACAAGAGGTACTCCAACAATTTACTATATATCGGGCTCATCTGTTCATTATGCCAAATAAAATCAATCAGTGTATTCAGAGTGACATGGAAAATTTCATCAGGAATGGGGGCAGAGAGAAAGCGAAATACCATCTAGCTCGATGGGATTTGATATCAAAACAAAAGGAAATAGGGGGATGGGGTATACTGGACCTGGAGATATTTGGCAAGGCACTTCTAATAAAATCATGATGGAGATGTTTACAAACTCTGGCTATATGGAATGACATTTTAAAACATAATTACCTTAGAAATATGGGTGTGGAAAAGCTCTATATAAAGGGTTGGGAGAAAGAAACAAGGGGTTCTATTATATGGAAAGGCTTCATGAAAATTTGGGTACATTTCTTTGAAAATATACGATGGATATTTGGTGATGGGAGAAAAATACTGATTCGGCACCCGAGCATCTGTGGATTGATGCATTTCCATATTAGTAGTGTGGATCTACTGACCAATCTAAATGAAAAAGGCATAGTCTACATGGGACAGACTATCTAGGATTGGGTGGGTTATGCCCCAATATGGAAATCGACAGTGGAACTGTATATTCATGGAAATATGGAATATGAGTGGTTAAAATATACAGAAACTTTGACGTGTCTAGGACTGAGGAGACATAGATCAAGAGACCAGGTCACATGGGGAGGAACTCTAAAAGACAACCACATTAGAACTAGTGATACCTACAGATAAATTATGAATTCCAAGCTTGGAAATGAACAATACAGTTAGTTCATGGAAATTTGGAAGGTTAATGTATAGATAAAAATGAATATCTTCTTCTGGCTAGTTTGGCATGATAATAATATTACTTGGTCAAATCTTCAGAGAAAAGGGAAAATAGGACCCCAGATTTCCAGACTTTGTATGAGGGAGAATGAAGACAACATCCACCTTTTTTATTTATGTCTTTTTGCTCAGGAGATTCACCTCATATTGAGCAAACACTTCAATTTTCCGATTCGGATTATGAGAATCTTGAGGACTATTTAGCTGGTGGTTTCAAAAAGGTAAATTTCTTAGGAACATCCACATCACCTTTCATTGGTGTTTATGGTGTTGTAGAAATACATGGATATTTGATGAACAAGTTAGCACACCTAGAAAAATCAATTTTCAGATCATTCAGATTTGGGGAAAGTTAAGAATCCGATAAAAGCCTCCCTCAAACTTACCAAAAATATTAAAGACTTTTGAAATTCATTATCCTGCTGGCCTTTTCGATGGGGCATCAGAGAATATGAGATGTGGCTGCGGAGAATGGCTGATGATTTCTCCAATATTTCATTATAAAATTGACTGGTATGGTTGTCTGGAAAAAAATACAAGGTCTAAGATGTTGGCACTATGGGGTTTTCTATTGTTATCAAATCAACTATATTTGGACAAGCTATGGGTATTTGGGGATTTCTAGGTCCTCATGGACCACATGAAGAATGGAACTAAATTGAATCCTAGACATCTAGGTGCTTGGCTTGATAGAATTAAATATCTGAGTAGAACTTTCTCCTCCATTTCTTCTAAAAACACATTTATCGGGAGAATAACACTCACGTGTATTGACTATCCAAGAAGGTTCTGAATGGGAATTTTGTAGAGATTCATAACTAACTTACAGATGCATTAGGAAATGGGTGAGCAGTGTTGTCAAATTTTTCTGAATGATAAGATAGTGATATTTTTGTGCTTCAATGATGGTGGATAACATATAACATAGGGATCATAGGGCTCATTATGTTTTTGTCTCCACATACAGAGAAGGGGGTGAAGACTATATAAAGATATATGACAACGCGACACTGTGGGGACTTCTATATGGATTGAGGAGAAAAAGTGTTGAAGAAATAGGTTTTTGTTACAAGTTTTGAAATTTCAATACTGTAAACATTATTACATGTTTCAATATGCTCGATACTGAATCTTTAGTTATCTATAAGCGAACTCAATTCTGAATGTATGAAAAATGATTTACCTAAATGGTTTTGTGCTGGTACTTAATATAAACTAGGAGGTTTTTCCACTGGAAAAAAAAAATATTATAACGCTACTATAATATGAATTAAGAATAAATACATGTGAAAATTCCTTGTGATAATTTAGGAATATATCTCGCTATCTCTTTTCAAAACCTTAATAGTCCTCATGTACTAACATGAGTCACATGTACTAACATGAGTCATGTATTGCTTATTAGTTGATAAGATAATGTCCTCGAGGCTTCCCTGTAGTTTTGAAAAAATATATTCCTTTATCCTTACAATGGATCTTTTCGTAGAGAAATAGCGACGAGAGCAAGAATGACCCCATCCTTTTATCTTAGAGGATTGATTAAATCCCTTGGATTCACAATTAACATAAGAGAAATAGTATTATAGTTATTTTAATGAAATAATGACCTATAGTGCGATTGAAGCGCAAGGTAACTATCAAGTTAATCAAGTTAATAATATATGCTCATTTATGTATTAGGTAATCTCAATTTGTTTAAATAGATTATAACCTCCCATGAAAATTGGTAATCGCTATGAAAACTAGCGAGTTATAGGGTGAACGAATTTCATGGGAAACATGATACACATCTAAGAAACGCTCAAATAAGAAGGTAATTTAAAACGTGATTTTTTAAAAGTAATATGAAAGCTTGAAATATCTTGTGGTTGAAGAATAAAAATGATTATTTTAAAATTTCAAAAGAATGACTACGTTTTCAGTAACCCATGAACTTCTAATTCTACCAAAATTTTGATTCTCAGCTAGCATTATATTTTTTATATTATAAAATGATGGATGTGAATCACGGGAAAATTTGTAGGATTCTAGACTCATTACCTTCCTCTAACATTTAAAAATAAAAAATTTCTCTATAGTTGTCGGTTCTCATCTATTCCTTGATAAGGTTTATCAATCCACATTATAAACACCACGACATTTTCATGCCTAGAGAAACTTATCCTATGTTGATGGATCCACTATTTTTAAATATTAGATCCCCAATTCATCGAATTGATTTGTTATTAACGTTTCATTTATTTTATTAAATTTTGCTCCATATTAGATTTTTAAGGAAAAAAAACAAGTATTCATGAGTTATAGGTGCAAATCGTAATGGCATTACAAGCATATTCACAAGATTGGATACAATGAGATTGAATGCAAAATTTAAATAAAAACAATATACAAGTACTAAACCTAGGGAAATTAGGGCATATATCACTGTTCATATTAATCTAATATTCCCTTTCTCTAAAAGCCTCTATAACATTGGAGAATATAGTATGGTTATGGGATCACTATCCAATATTTCTTATTAATTAATAATATTAATTTCCCTCTCAACCACTTAATGTTTATTCCATTACAACCACATTTGGTCTAACATAATTAGTGAAAAAGTGTAATATTCCCATTTTAGCACACAACTAAATGGAATATTAAAATTTTGTTTTCATCACCTAGCAGCTAAATAAATGGGTAAGGAAGCCCGTGCTTAAGTAAAACAGGAACAAAATCCCAAAAATGTGAAAAGGGATAGTCATAAGAGATGGATTTCACACCCCTATGTGTGAAAAGGGACATTTGCATGAAGACAAGGTCAAATTTGACCAAGTCAACAGCGCTGGGCGAGGAGGAGGAAAACACTTTGATAGATAGCATACTATGAATGGGAAAGAGGGTTATTTGGTGGAGGAAACCCTAAATATTGGGATCCATGGAGAGAGATTTTTCACTTGTTTAAAAGGAGGGAAAGGCAACCATTGTTTCTCATGTCATGTATTATTGATTTTATGGTCTATTTAGACTTTGTGCAATCTCGAGCTATTTAGCTGAGTTTCAGTGCTGCTTAGCACAAGGCTCTCCTGCTTACGAATCCTTCTTCTTCCAAGAGAGGCCTCTTGAAGGATCATGCACTTCATTCTCCACATTCAAGCTCAAGGCCAAGCCACCTCCTCCAGCTACAACGTTATTTCTGCTCAAGTATAACGTTTTGTTGTAGGGTGTTGCAGTGGAGGACCTCAACGCCATTTCCAGAGCTTATTTTCAAAGGAGGGAATTTACATTCCTTTAGGAGGCTAGTGAGGAAGGTTTCAGATCTTATTGCAGATCTTGGCATTGGGCCAACTCATTCCATTTCCCCTACAACGCAGTTTTCTTCGGTGACTGCACTATTTCTAGTGAGCAATTGTTGTGGGGCTTTACAGATATGTTTTAAGGGTGAGATCTTCAGTGATAGGATCAAAATTTCACTTGGAAGGTCCATTGGAGGAGGCATATTCATTTTGGGCATCATATTTAGCCATCTACATCCAGTTCCATTTTCTGAGTTGCAGCTGCTACCCAGCAACTCTGGCATTTTGCAGATTTTGTATATTATAGCCAATCCTTCCAGGATTGACTTGAGGTAGCCTTTGGGAGCTGAGATCTTCACTCGCAATGTTCTATGGGCCATATATTTTTATATCAAAGTATTTGACATATGTTAGCATGCAGTTTCTCTTATAAAACTGCGCAATCATCGCTTGGGCACACTTGTGTAGTAGTATTTTATCATGATTTATGTACTTGTCTCTTGAGGATGAGCATTTCCTATCTTGAGTAACATTTTCCTCAAGATATTGTATTCATTTTTCGCTGCTATTACTTAATAATATGGCTATGGATATTTCTCACATTTCTATGAGTTGAGTGTCACTACTACTCCATTATTGTGTTTGCATATTGCTGGGTCTCCAATGTTGGAATATCCTAAGATATTCCCATTGTTGTAGATTTTCTAGATTTTGGGATATTATAGTGGTATCAAAGCATAATCTTGGCTCAGTCTGTGGATCTCATCCATGATGCTATCAGGAAAAGATAAGATGAAGACTCCATTATGTGGAGAGAAAAGGGAAGATAAGCTTATAAATATTCCTCCAAGATCTGTACAGAGAATTCATGAAGATTTCAAGAAGATATAGAGGGAGATATGTATATGATCTCCAAGAGGGTTTGAAACTGAGTCAAACTCTAGATTTTCTTATGGGGAGTGTGAGCATGCAGAAACACCCTATGATGTACAACACAATCTCATGTCCAATTTTTCCATGAGGGAGAGGGAGGAAGAAGGTGTTAGTAACCTATACATATAGGATTCATAATTTTGAATTGGCTTATGGTAATCTTGCAAATATTTACACACATTGCCTTCTACAAGTTGTATTCACATATTTTGTAAAAAAATAAAAAAATCAAAAATAAAAAAGAGGGTAAAAATTCCTAAAAGAAAAATCAAAGGACTTAGAAAAAATAAAATAACCCAAAGAAAAAGATGAATAAAACATGAAAGTGTGCAAGTATAAATGCCACTACTTTTACCTTTTGTAGTTGATTATGGCAGAGTGTAAATAAATGCCATAATCTGTGATGAGTTGAACAATTTAATCTTGACTTCTCACTTTTCAATTTCAAATGTTATAGATAGAGAATAAACAATTTTCATATAGTTTAATCATGACAATTCAGTAGCTAGGTAGAGAATAAGTGAATCCAATAGTTTAATATGGATTCCTGGATGAAATAAGGGTATAATTAGATAGTTTTACTGCTTTCTGAAAGAATAAATGCTGTAAAGGTTTCTAGCTCAAATGCACCTAATCAAAATGGAAGAAAAAATGTTGGCAGTTAAATTGGGTAGGTAGAAGAAGGTGAGAAGCATCATTGTAAATATTATTCACCAGGGCTGCAAATAACTAACTTCCCCTTCCCATAGTCATTAAACATTCTAAAATATCAGTCAGAAAGGCTCAAGGGATTTCCTTGACTTCTGTTGGGACCAAACCCAAGGCTCTATGACTGATCTGTTGAAAGTGTAAAATGTCTATATTAATCCCTAAACTCACATCATTATTCCATTCATGCAGTCATTTCCTTGAATAATCCTAAGTAAAAACCTCATTTTTACTTAAAGATACTCTAATTCCCATTTCATTAACTTCCCACATCACATGAAATCATAAAATCCTCAAAATCAAAGTTTATTCTAAGTTGAAGTGATGAAGTTATTATAATGCAAATTTACCTTTAAAAACTTCACTTTTCTTGGTTATATTGATGTGTTTTGAGTATACATTGTCCGTTTGTCATATTAACACCTAACTTGTTTAATAATTCCCTATAGAATAACCTTTTCCTATATTATATAATTCCTTTTTATTAAATAGCCCCAAAAACCCATTTATTATAACTTTAGCCAAAGTTATTTAACCCCACATGTTTAAATAAAAGCCCACGTTATACCCCCTTTGGCTAAACATAACCTTATAAAAATATCCCGCCCCCTATGGTTGTTAAATCATTCTAATTTAATTAACTGTATAATAAAAATACTTGAAAAAATCATTAAACATGTTTAAATATATGTTTAAAACAAAAATATAACCGTCAAAGTTTAATTTAAACTAAACTTCAAATAAAATTATCGCCTGTTTATATATCACTTTCCCCGACTCCCTTAACCCAAGGTTAAAACCATAACCTTTTATAATTTCCTGACATATATCCATCATCACGGTTATAACCTTGGGTAAAGTCCTTTATGCCCCTCCCAATCACTTTACTCCATTGTATAAAATCTGTTTATACATTAAACTTCATGAATCCGTCAGCACCATCGGACTCCATCCTAATCGTCCAATCATCCTTCTCCTTTAAATTCGACGATCAGACACAAACCTGATAATCCCTTTTCCCCATCCCCACCATTTCCTATCGGATCAAATTTCAACCTTTGATATCCTTTTGTCAAATCAATGGTACATATTATAACCCTGGCCCCATTGCATTTACCCTACAATGTCACATCAAAGCTTGACCATTCGCTTCGCTCCACCAGATCAGACGATGCACATTCATTTTCACATGTTTAAAGTAATCAAATGAAGTTGTCAAAAAGTTTTGCAAAAAAAGTTGTTTTGATAAACCGCCACCTGCTACATGTCCTCCTTTCATTTGATGACATTCCAAAAAGAAAAAACCACTTACTTCTCAAAAGAAATGTGAAAACCATTTCCGGTTTCTCCTTCAAATGCACAAACCGCTCCCGCCCAACTTGCAATAAATGACATTGAAAGGTGATAACTTAAGGTTTTATGACTTAGTTTTTCACTATTTCCTTTGTATTTCACGCAGTTTCCATATTAAAAATTGTAAGCCCTTTCCAAAGCCTCCCGACACCCTTTTCGAGCCTTTTGCAAACCAATTGAATTAAAAGGAACCATTTCCTTTGAAATTCACTCCCACAGAAGTTCCTCGATCTCTGCCCATCAAATTCAACTAAATTGAAGATTGTTGCAGTTTAGAAACCTCATTGACTACAATTATACCTTTTACAGGTATTTTCTGTCAAAATAAATCCATGAAATCTTCAATTTCAAAGGAAATTAAGCTAATTAAACTGTCGTTTATCAAATGAAAACTGAATTTCCCTTCTGAGGAATACCAAAAACTTCCAAAATACAGGGGAAACCCTGTCAAAATTTTTCCAGAATCCACATTTTCTATTTTAGCAGGTTTTTATCCTTTCCAATATCATTTTCACTGTTGAATTCGATCTAGAAGACCTTCTACATATAGTAAACCTATGTTTTCACCTTAAAACCCTACCTAGAGTCTCAAATTTCCAGAAAAACTCTTCAAGTGTCCCAGGTATCTGAAAAATAACTTAGCAAACTGTTTAATCCTTCTCTGTTCATTTAAAATGACCAAAAAACAAGTAACCCCCAAAACTAGAGGTCCTAAATCCCATAAGCCCGCCTCCAGCAAGCTTCCAAATCCCAAACCTCTCAGAATTGATAAACCTACTCCTATTTTAACTACTAATTCTAATGAAGTGGTCAGACCATTACAACTTCCTGTCACCACTAAACAAAGCAATCCTTTGATTGACTTAGATTAAAGAATTGCAGATGCCACCCTTGAATTTGATCTTCTAGAAGTACATAACTAGTGTCAAGAGAAATTTGAAAAGAAAGAGGCCAATGACATACCTCTATGGGAGTCCAATTTGCCCAAGTATGTAGTTTCTATCATCCATCTTGCTTAGGATTTCATAAGGTTGTGTCAAATGCATTATATTCCTGAGTAAAGGTGCATGGTCAACAAAGATAGTGAAGTCTTATTTTTTATAACTGCTGAATCAATCAATGACATGCTCCAGTTAAGCCATAATCCACAAGCAGTGTTGTTGTCAATTGAAGACTTGACCCAGATGTATTTAGACGTAGATTTCCCTAGGAAGTTCCAAATTCTCTAGAACTTCATGCCCAATCATGTCAATCTTCCTAAGGTGAATCCTCCTTATGATACCTTTGATTTTCCAGAAGGCTCCAGACAGGTCATTTCCATGCTATAATTTATTTTAGGTTATGTTAGTGATGAATTCATAGATGCCTTGGTCTTAGGCTTCCTCTCCACTTTGTCTCCTGGACAACAGCCAGACTTGATTTTTTACTTTGCCAAATTTATTGCTCACAATATTCATTATCAGCTGATAAAATTTCCTGATGAAGAAGTGTTCAGATATACTTCATATCTGTTACATCTCTTCTTGTTATTTCAAGCAGATAATATTCCCTTTGCAGTACAGAAGATGGATATGGAAGGAAAACCAGTGTCAGTAATATTTTCAACCTCTCTTCTGAGAAAGAATAGTAGTGAGGACAGTTATAGTGATTTCAATGACCTATTTATCAGACCTGCTGTCAGTTTGCTAGACAAAGAAGAACCGCCAAGAATAAATGAAGATATAAAAAGGATTTTATAGTTGTCTGAAAACTGTAAAGTAGGTGATTAGTATTTATACAAAAATCAAACTGAGATTAGAATATATGGTGTAATCTTGGCCCCATACAAATTTCCAAAGTTTTTGACCACCAGGATTTTTGCTCTAGAGTACATAAGGCAGATTTTGAATGTTGATGCAGTAAATTTAATAGCATATAAAAGAAGGCACAATTTAAATTAATAAGTCAAATTGGCTCTTTCATTGTAAGTAGCAGAGATGTGTTAACGAAAGTATCCAGCAAGCTATTAGTATTCAAGTTTCAGGAAAGTTTCTATTGGAATTATGACCCTCAGGGTATTATAAGCAATCTCAGAATTAAAAGAAAATTTCCCCCATTTCTCCATGAATCAAATCCAATAATTGAGAAATATGCCAATCAGTTGGAATGGGTGGCCAATACCTTAATTGATGATGATCAGGATAAGAAGGTAGACAATTTGAACAGTATACAGGTGGTTAGAGTTGACCAGCCAGCAGAAGTATCAAACAAAAGACCAAGGAAGGAAGAAGGATATTTCATCGAAACAATCATTGAAAACAAGTTAAAATCGGTATACAACAAAAAGGCCAAAATTAATACATTAGAAACAGAAAGAATCATAGATATTGATGATACTAATCAGCATCAAACAGATGATGAAGCCACCATCATTGTTAATGAAACTCTCAGAGAAATTCAAAGTGAACAGGTACAAGCATAGGGTAAAGGTAAAGAGTTGGTTGAAATGGAAGTGGATACAGAAGGTCTTTCTTCTTCTTCTAAAAAACCGAAAGAAACTGATTCTGATATTTAGAAGAGGTTTAAGCTAATCAGAGAGAAAAATGAAGAAATAAAAAATGAATTTTATTCTAAACTTCTCAAGGAAAAAACAGGAGATAAGGACAGATTAGTAACTACATTTGATTACTCAACCAACCAAATGATCATGTATTTTCTCCAACCAGTGGTAGCACATCCAAAATCATCTTCAGACTACAAAAAGATAGAATTTGCAGTAAATGCTGATACTATTCATGAGCTAGATCAAATAGAATTTCACAGGAATGCATTAGAAATGTTATATTCAAAAGTAGTAAGAAAAACAATGAGTGCCACTATGCTTCAAAATATTGTATCCAACTTGCAAACTCAAATGAAGTTGGATAAATCATCTTTACATGCCAAGGATTTGAGAATAAAATCCTTAGAAGATTTGGTAATTGAGTGTGGAGCAGACCCTTCTAATACTGAAGCTGCTAGGAAGTTAATAAGATAGAAAAATGATGATATTACATCCTTATGAAAGAAACTAAAATTACCACAGAGTGAGCACCCTCAAACAAAACAAGTTCTTCAGGAAAAGACAAAGAAAGAAGAAAATATGCAACTGGTTTTGAAAATGACAGCCCAGATAAAAAATATGGAAACTCAGATAGAATCTCTTATGAAAGAAATTGAAAATTTGAAGAAAAATCAACAAGTTTCCATTCCTACAGTTATTCCAACTGTAAGTACAGCTGTTCCCTCAACATTGGAAAAACATTTAGCATCGAAAAGAGTATTGGAAACTGCAGTGTCAATTACTTCTAAATACATCTTTTCCACTTCTTCATCAACATCATAGATAAATCCAACAAGGGAAACATATAACATAGCTAAAGCTATGGAAGATATTTCCATAAAATATAAAGAGATAATCAGTTTAAAAGGCACCATCAGAAATATGGAAACGTCCAACAGAGATGCCTTAATCACTTCAAAAGGACATGAACAGAGGGCTAACATATTACAGTAACAGGTTAAAATTATTCAACAATAGGTAAATATCACTGAGAAAGTATCCTACATTAAGAATTATCTGTGGAATAACGTCATTGAGGGCATACATTTGCAATGGCCCTCAATCCAGATACTTTATGAACAGAAAGAGTTACTTAAAGGAGCACAGATAGAAATACAGAAGACCAAAGAAGAACTGGTTGATAAACCTACTCAAGCCTTAAGGCTTATCACATTTTTGAATAGTAAACATAGAGAAGAACTTGAAGAGTTAAAAATTCAGGACAAAACTGAAACTATACTCCAAATAAAAAAGGTCCTGAATAAAAGAAACATGATGAATAATTTTGAGGACAGGTGCAAAGATATGAACTTGGCTATCACAAGATTTGAAGCCAAATACACAGTAATGTCACAAGAAATTTTACCAGATATTCATGCATTGAATGAGAAGTTAATGCCACAAAAGGATTGTGACAACAAAATCAGGGCATATGCCAAAGAGTAGATCAATAAACTTTTACCACAAGGGTCCCCTACTGGTAAAGTCATTCTAGAAAATTTTGACAACTTTTCCTTTTTACAAAACGAGATCAAGCATATTTTTGTGGTTAAGCCCAATTTTTCAAAATATATAGAAGCAGATGCGAGTTTCAGGAAGCTAAATAGCATGAAAATTCCCAGCACAAAGAAATGGCAAGAATTCATTGATTTAATATGAAAATTTTGCAATAAAAGTATATCAAGATGAAAAATCAGTGGTCAAAGTGTATCAGATGTCAAAGAGTATCAGTAAAAGAAAATTTTTACTGTCTGGTTATTTTTCAATTACAGTAGTGAAACTGTGAAAAACAGAGATAAAGAGTATCAGAACAGAAGGTGAAAAGGAGGAGTGTTCTACAAGTCATATTTCACGAGATAATGTCTCAAGTGCCAGTAACGCTTCCAGTTAATCTAAAAATCAGTTTGATTAGGATAAACAGTTTTATTTTTCCTTGTAAAAGAAGACATCTTGCATACTGTTTTGTTGTTGTCCCTCTTGTTATGTAATATTTCCTATTCTTGCTTGAGATATTCTCTCAAACTTATGAGATATTTTGTAAGAAATATATTTGTTTAAATACTTCATCTTTCGAAATATTCAGTGTGGAATAAAATCTGAAGATTACTATAGACTTATTTTGTTGAGACATTGGGACTTTTTGTGAGTTAAATTGAAGTAGCAAGCTGGAGACTGAAGCAAAAGACATCATAGTTAAGGATTCATGAGATAAAAAGATGAGTACAGTCTTTTAATTTTTTCATTGTGTATTTCTTTAAGTTTCATTCATATATCATATGTATTTTCCTTCTTAAATGATAAACTAGGAAAGTTATTATAGAATTAGTGTTAAAAATCTCTTTGTATTTACTAGTTGTCACTATTTATGCTTTCTGCTGATTTCCAGACTAGAGAATTCTTAAATGCTCTTTAGTTTCGCTTGACCTCACCTTTCCCTCTTCCTTTATGTGATCTAAGGATTATTAATTTCCCTTAGTCCAGAATCACATCATTTCATCAAATTAGCCTTTCAAACCCTCTAAAAGTTATCTAAATTTCACTTAGCATATTTTCATCTTTTGACCTTGGTTTTCAGGTCTTGTTAGCTATCAATTTGACTCCATTTCCCAATGGTTAGGTAGATATTTCTATGGTTTTTTTTGTAGTCCTTTATTCCTACCAACATTAAAAAAATCAAACCAAATTGTCCACTCATAGCTAGCCTAAAATCCATTACAAAAAAAAGCTAAATCATAAGGAGAGATCCCACTCCGGAATTCAGGAAGGATAGATCCTGAAATCTAAAAGAGGTTCTTGGTTACCCCTAGTTTTCTTAACTACAAAAAATCCTCATCCCACAACCTGAGAATTACTAGGGTGATAACATATTGGCGACCATACTGGGGAACTAGCCACTCTCCAGTTTTAGTTTAACCTTGAAGGAAGATTTTTAAATATATATTTTATACTTTAATATTAAGTTTAAAGGTTGTGGGTATTTACCCAATAAAAATTCTAGCTCCCAAGAAATTCTATTACACTAGATACAATCCTGATCCCAATCCTCCAGACATAGTAGACAATCCCGAATTGATAGGAAAAAAGAAAAAACAAATTGTTAGTTCAGAAACCGAAGTAACCCTGAAAGGAGCTGATTCTTGACCCAAAGAATTAATAAGCTTATCAGACATTGAATTTGATTTGAATTTTTAAAAATCACTATTTAGAACCAAATCTGAATCTGATTTAAAGGAATCTGTTTTAGGTCCTCTTTTTACTTCTTATGTGAGTGAAAAACACAAAATTATTTTAGTTCCTACTAAATCAGACAAAACTGAAAGTCAAAGTCCAGTAAAAAGGGTAAATGTCACAAAAATTAAAGATATTGAAGAAGCTGTTAAGTTAGCCAAGTTTTTGTCTCAATTCAAACCTCCAGTTTCCTAGCTATATACCACAGTCTTTCCAGCATCAAATTCTACTATGTATTCTGCCACCTCATTTACAGATTCTACGGTTAGTTCATCTCAAGAGCCTATAAGCCCTGAGTTGCTTCTGCACCATAAGATCATATATTCCTCATATCCACAATCCATCGCTAGTTCATCAACAGATCCATTCATCTGTGAACTGACCTTGTAGCCTAAAGTAATATATCCATCATTCACTCAGTCCATTACAACTACCACCACCATAAGCACTAGCCATACTACTTATTTTTCATCCCCTTTCCCAAGCTCTTCAAGTATATCCATTGTAGTAACCAACACTATCCCTTCCACTACTACTATACCTCCCAGTTTTGCAAAAATCCAAGCCATGGCAGCCAGATATGCTCCCTTGGTCTTACCTCAAAATCTCCATGACATGCCCCAAAATTATCAAAAATATATCCCATTGTTTGATAATATTTCACAAATTAGTGCACAACAACATATCACCAGAATGAATGATTTTTGGGAAATTTATGAGATAGATGAATCTGATGTCCAAATGAGGTTGTTTGCACAAAGCTTAATTGGGGAAGTAAAAACATGGTTTAGAAGATTAGGTGCTGGTAGCATAGCAGACCTAACTGCATTCCATATAGCTTTCCTAAATAAATGGGAAAAGAAGAAGAATCATATGCAAATACTATCTGAGTTTGATGCTGTTAAGAGAGCCCCCAATGAATCTGTCCAATATTTTCGCACCAGATACAACAATGTTTACAACACTATTCCTATAGACCTTAAACCCACTTTGTGTTCCGTGCTACTCAAATTCCCTGATTGTTTTGATGTAGACATGGCTTACCAACTTAGAGAAAGAGATGTGGATACCCTAGAACAAATGCAACAAAACTGTTATGAATATTTTATTAATTATTAGTTAGATATAGTTATATTAGGTTTTATTAATTGAAAGGGCATGATCAAAGATCATGCCTCTTCGCCAAGGGTCACCTTGAGGCTATATTTAAAGCCTAGGCGATCCCTCATTGTAATCATATCATCTTTCATCATTAATAATATATATTTATCAAGTTTTACCAGATTTTTTACACTCCATTGGTATCGGAGCCATCGCTCTTTTTGGATCTGTGTGATCACCCTAGAATTACAGAATTCCAGAATTGCAGATTTTTTCAAGGCTTGTGGACAGTTAGTTTTAAAAGGAAATCACTCTTTTTGGATCTGTCCCTCACTCCCACTCTGCATTTTACCCATCCCCTCACTCCATTCGCATCCCACTTTATTTTCCCTCAAACCCACTCTGACTGCACACTCCACCCAACAAAACCGCCTTCCCAACTACCATTGAGACCAACTCAAAACGCACATAACATTTTTTAAAACGGCAGCAAATAAAACACGTTTTTCTGCAAGGAAAAAATTACCAGATTTAAATGGCAGCGATATATTAATCGATTAAATATCTGGTTTAAATATTCGGTAAATATTACGGTGGTAATTCGGAAATTTGGTTTAAATATTCGGTAAATATTACGGTGGTAATTCGGAAAGAGGGTATCGTTTTAAACGGAAGCAATATATTAATAGTCGATTTGTTTAATTTATATGAAATGGGCATAGTTTAAACGGAACGGCATCATTTAATAATCGACCGCAGAGCTGTTGCCTTGGCATTTTCCAGTCCTTTGACAGAATAAGCACCCCGCCAGCGGGCGCCCATACACCTCGTTGTCCTCGGCACCTGCGTGTAAAGAGGATAATCACATAAAAAAATACAATACAGCGTGTATTTCGTTGTGATAATCACATACGGGTGTCGTTTTAAATTGCTGAGCGTGGAAAATTTGCGTTAAAAAAAAATTTCGTGAAAAGTGTCATTTAAATTTTAAACGGAACAGGCACGATTTCCGCGGCACAGTGGAACGATACGTCGTTTAAATAATACCACGTTTTAAAAACGGGTTGCGGTATAGCGATTTAAACATACGGATACAACATACGGGTGATACGTTAGTTTATTTTTAACGCTGTGATATAATAATCATAGGTTTATTAAACAGAAGGGTCTCGTTTTTAAAGTTTGTTTTGTGTCGGGTTGGTCGTGGACGTCTCCAAAATAAAATCAATTTGTTTAAAACATATATATATATATATATATATATATATATATATATATATATATATATATATATATATATATATATATATATATATATATATATAGATATATAAAGATATAGATATAGATATATATATATATATATATATATAATAAATTATTTTATATAAATTTTTAATTTAAAATTAATTTTTTATATAAAAATTAGATTTAAAAAAATAAAATAATAAAAATTATTATTATTAATAATTATATAATTGATTTATATATTATATAATTTTAAATCAATAAATTATATATATATATATATATATATATATATATATATATATATATATATATATATATATTAATTATATAATTATTTTAAAAAAATAATGATTATTATTATTTAATATATATATATATATATATATATATATATATATATATATATATATATATATATATATATTATTATTAATTAATTAATTAAATATTAATTAATTAATTAATTTAAAACGAAGGACAAACCGACGAGAAAAATATTTCCCACCTCACATGTTCGATTAATGTCTTTATCAATGTTGACGGTTGATCAGATAAAAAGGCAAATGGCTAAAACGAATGGAGGCCCGAAAAGCAACAAGCAATGAACAAGATGACAGAGCATAGCGAAGCAATGAACAAGATGACAGAACTCTTCAATAAGCTAAATGATAAGATAGATAAGTTAAGTCAGACACAATCCCCAATATTTCCTAACATGGGAACTGAAAATCCAATGGCAGGAAAAGAAACAATGTTGGCAAAGGAGCCACATAAAGAGTTTAACGAGACTGCTATCACAGAGGCACCAACAGATATAGTGATTGAAAATGAAAGAAACCATGAAACTACAGATGCTTCTAAACAGCAAAATGTTTCATCCCCAGAATTGAACGAAACATGTGAAGCGACAAACACATCTGAAGCCACTAAGATAGCACCAGAAGCTGTTGAGGCCTTCGGTGATGAGGCACATACAGTTATTAGGAAGGAAGCATTTGATGATGAGGAGAAGTTACATCAGACAATAATTGTTGGTAACTTACCTCTAAATCTAAAAAGGAGTGTTAAGAGAGCCCCCAATGAATCTGTCCAATATTTTCTCACCAGATACAACAATGTTTACAACACTATTCCTATAGACCTTAAACCCACTTTGTATTCCGTGCTACTCAAATTCCCTGATTGTTTTGATGTAGACATGGCTTACCAACTTAGAGAAAGAGATGTAGATACCCTAGAACAAATGCAACAAAACGTTGTAGCTGTAGAAATCAATATCCTTGACAAGGAAGCCAAAATGAGAAACAAGAGGAGGGTTACAATCAAAGAAGAATCTTCACACTCAGATGGTAAATTTGATTTTATTACCGAAACATTAGACAAAGTAGTTGAGAGACTAGATCACATCGAAAGGAAACCACAATGCGAAAATCAATCCTAGATCAGGAATCCCAACTACAGGAAAAACAAAAATCCTGGGAAAGGTAAAGAACCTTCCCCAAATCAGAATATAAGACGCCCATTCCAAGAAAACTTTGCAGAAATTTCACAAAACAATGTTGAGTAGGAGGAATAAATCAACATAGTTATGGGAATTGATGAAAACAATACAATTTTCCTCACTCAGGAGGACCAGGAAATCTTTGAACTGCAACAGTTCACTGTTGAATCTGGTGAATCCTTCGATTATAAACAAGGTTATGATTTTGCAATCAATGAAATCCACAACCAATATAACCTTAGGAGCAAGAAAATCAATGAGCCTACCATAAAGAACAATGCTCCAACCCAACAAAACCAAAACAAAAAGAAGACTGAGGCTCCTAAAACGAAATTTTTGCAAATTCTTTCCAGAGAAAATAAACAAAGTTCGAACCCACCCAATCCTAAAAAGCAGCAAAGCCAAAATATTGTAGATATTACTGATGAGGTGGCTCAATCCTCCAAATATTCCAAGAACACTAATTCTACTAATAACACCAATTCAGTGATTGTCAATGAACCAAAAAAAATCCAACTGACCCAAAATCACCAAATCCTAAATCTGCTATTGAGAATCCCAAATCTGATAAACCATCTTCTAACACTCAAACTATTCCTGAAAAAACAATTAAAGATAGCATAAACCAAGAAACTCAAACATAAGACAAAAGAAAAGCTCAAACCAAAGGTAAAATTGTTGAAACACAAGAAAAATCATCGCAAACCATAGTTCCAAAAGACGAAGTAATTCAAGCCATCAAATCTCAGTCAACATTTAACATGCAATCTGAAATATCCAAGTTAAAAATATCTATTCCCTTAGTCGAATTAGCTAAAAATAACTTGTATAGATCTATGATTTCTAAAGCATTGAATCTAAATGAAAATGAGGATACAACTAATATGAGTGAAGATAGGCTGGAATTAATCTTTGGTCCAAATGTAGATGGTAAGCATTCATATGGGTCGGTACCCCCATTTTATTTAAGTCTTAATGTACATGATTAGATATTTCACAATGCTGTGCTAGATACTGGAGCTTCCCATCACCTAATGCCCAGAGCTATAATGGAAACCCTGAATCTAGACATAACCCAACCATAAAAGGACTTGTTTTCATTTGATTCATCTAAAGTTCAATGCATAGGTTTGATTAAAGATCTGTGTGTAAACCTAGTCCAATATCCTGGTAAAAGCATGATCATGGATGTTGTGGTAGATGATATCCTGCCAAAGTATGGCATGCTTCTTTCTCGCTCATGGGGAGCAAAGTTGCAGGGATCTCTACAACTTGGCATGATTTATGCCACTATATCGGTATTTGGACAGCCCAAAAAAATTTACAGAGAGACCTTAATGAAGTTCATGGTCAGTACTGCTGACAGACCAACCAATTATCCAATCTATTCAACTCCTACTGATCTTGATTCCTTTATTCTCAGTAACTCTGATCATAATGAAAATCAAACTGAACTCACTGATAAAAAAATTAAAATAATGGATGATTACATTGGTCATGAGGCTTTATGGCATTTAGATTTTGATGGATCTGTAAATAAATCAAGAGCTATGGTAGGTGTATGGATTACCAATATTGAAACAAGCCATTATGAATGTCATGCCTTTAGATTAAATTTCAAATGCACCAATAACATGGCTGAATATGAAGCTTTAATCTTAGGTCTGCAAATTATTAGAAAAATGGGAGGGAAAAGAACAATGGTCATGGGAGATTCTGAATTACTTATCAAGAAAATCAACGTAGAATACTCTGTTCACAATCCCACACATGCAAGATACAGAGAAATAGTATTGGACTTGCTTGATGATTTGTTAGAATAAAAGTTTTCTATCATCCCTAGAAAATAGAACATAGAACCCCATTTATTAGCAACCTTCGCCAGCAGTTGTAAATTTCCATTTTCACCATTACAAAAATACAGTGCTGAAATCAAACACAGACCTATTGTTCCAGATAATGTGAAATACTGGAAAATTTTCTCAGAATATGAACAAATCTATCACTTTTTGAATAATGAACAAGAGTTTCAACATTTCCAAATCGATAATGACTGTAATATAGATTCACCTTGTGATATAGATTCAAATTATTTTCAAATAGATGATTTAGATAATTTATATGTACATAATTTTGATAGACCTACTATATTTACTCAGAGTGACATAAATGAATTGGAAAAAGTAGATATAGAGGAATTGATGGAAGATGAAACAGCTTTGATTGATTTAAAGCACAACATTTTACCCATAGGTTTAACTCCACTAGAAGACTTGTTCAATTCCAATGATGTGCCCAAAAGGCCAAAAATGGAACCAGTAAGGTTTGATATAGAAGAGTGTAACATAGGAACAGATAAAAAACCAAAAATGATTAAACTATCAAAATCGTTATCATCAGAAGAAAAGGTTAAATACATAGATATTTTGGAAGAATATCAGGATTTCTTTGCATGGAGTTACGAAGATCTGAAAACTTACAACAAAGACATAATTCAACATAAAATTCCTTTGAAAGAAAATAAAAAACCTTTTCAACAAAAACTAAGAAGGATTAATCCAATCTTGTTACCTTTAATCGAAAAATAAGTTAAAAGAATGTTTGATGCACAAATAACCACACCAGTCAGGTATTCTGACTGGGTAAATAATCTAGTGCCTACCAGAAATAAAACAGGAGAAATTCGACTATGTATAGACTTTAGAAATCTTAATAAAGCTTCCTTGAAAGACAATTACCCCTTGCCCAAAATGGATCACATTTTGCAGAGGGTGGCAGGTTCTTCAAGAATTTCTTTACTAGATGGTTTCTCTAGTTACAATCAAATTCTAGTTCATAAAGATGATCAAACTAAAACTTCATTTACTACCCCTTGGGGCACTTTCATGTACGTGAAAAATCCTTTTGGATTAAAAAATGCTGGAGCTACTTTTAAGAGAGCAATGGATATTGCCTTTGCTAAAGAGATCCATGAATTTTTAGTTATTTATCTTGATGATATTACTGTCTTTTCGAAAACAAATGATGAACACTTAGATCACCCGAGAAAAGTTTTTATCAAATGTAGAAAATATGGTATATCCCTTAATCCTAAAAAGACTCTTTTCGGACTAGAAGAAGGAAAATTGTTAGGTCATATAATCTCTAAAGAAGGCATTAGAATAGACCCTGCAATAATTGAATCCATTTTAAACATTCGACCACCAAGAAACATAAAGGAACTTCAAGCATCCTTGGGTAAAATCAAATTTTTAAGAAGATTTATCTCTAATCTGCTGAAATCATAAAAGATCTCAGCAATATGCTTAAAAAGGACTTTGCAATAAAATGGTAATTAAAGGCCAAACAATATTTTGAATCTATTAAACAGGCCTTGACAAAAGCACCAGTCCTCATCACCCCAGATTATACAAAAGATTTCATAATCTTTTCCTTTTCATCTGAACATACCGTCACTGTAGTTCTTCTACAGAAAAATAATCAAGGTTTTGAACAACCAATTGCATTATTTAGTAAAACCCTTAGAGATGCACCTCTGAAATACAATATAATGGAAAAATAGGCTTTGGCCCTGGTTAAAGCCAAGATTATACAAAATATTTCATAATCTTTTCCTTTTCATCCGAACATACCGTCACTGTAGTTCTTCTGCAGAAAAACAATCAAGGTTTTGAACAACCAATTGCATTCTTTAGTAAAGCCCTCAGAGATGCACCTCTAAAATAAAATATAATGGAAAAACAGGCTTTGGCCCTGGTTAAAGCCATCAAGGATTTCAGAGTTTACATTCTTCATTTACACATCATTGCATATGTCCCTAATGCAGTAATTAAAGATATTTTGACATAGGATGGACCTGATGGTAGGAGAGGAAAGTGGATAGCCACTATCCTTGAATACGATCTGGAAATCAAACCAACTAAGCTCATTAAAGGATAGGGTTTAGCCAGATTGATGGTTGAATCAAATTGTAATGCTTTAGATATTAATTTCATTGCACAAATAAATGAGAAGGAGGAGATGGCGACTCCATTGATCAGTGAGGTCTATCTAGACTCACCATGGTACTCTGATATTATCTTTGTACTAACACATTTACAAGCTCCTCCTGGGCTAACTAAAACCAAGGAAAGATTCATCAAACAGAAAGAAATGAGGTTTTGTATCTTAAATAATGCACTTTATTAGAAAGAAAATACTGGGATTTTACTAAATTTCTTATTAAAGTATGAGGTTGAAAAAATTCTTGAGTAATTTCATGTAGGTGACCGTGGAGGCCACCTATATTGGAAGAGTACAGCAGAAAAAATACTAAGATCTAGCTTTTACTAGCCAACTTTATTCTCTGATGTTAAAAAATTTGTCACCTCTTGCCATAAATGCCAAATTTTTGAAGGAAAAAATTTCAACTATTGCCTCTACCTCTTAAACCTATATCAACTAAAAAACCATTTCAACTATGGGGGTTAGACTTCATAGGTGAAATCTGTACTCCCTCTTCAGTCCAACATAAATGGATTTTAACTGCTATAGATTACTTTACCAAGTGGATAGAAGCCATTCCTACTAGACAAGCCACTGATTCAGTTATAATCTCATTTATAGAAATTAATACTATCAAGATTTGGAAGCCCACATAAGATTATTACTGACAATGCAACAACATTCAAATCCAAGAAAATGATTTCTTTCTGCCCTAAATACCATATTACCTTAGGTCATTCCACAACTTACTATCCCCAAGGTAATGGTTTAGCCGAATCATCAAACAAAATTTTAACCAATATCATCAAAAAACTACTGCAAGAAAACAAAAACACATGGAACAAAAAGATGGTCTATGCCCTTTGGGCTAATAGAGTTACCACGAAAAATTCTATTGGAACTTCACCTTATCAGATTGTTTATGGTACAAATGCAGTTTTCCCTTCTTCCTTGGGTATCCCAGTCATGAAGATTATCCAGGAATCACAGGTGGAAACAAATTATATTCAACGAAGAATCAATGAAACCATACATCTCCAAAAAACTAGAGAGGAAGTTTTTAAAAGATCACAAGTTTTACATGACAAAATCAAAAACATTTTTGATAAAAGGGTTAAAGAAGATGATTTTTTCATAGAAGATCAAGTTTTGAGATGGGATTCACGAAGAGAGGATAAAGGAAAACATGGAAAGTTTGAATTTTTATGGCAAGGACCCTATTTTATATATTGTTACAGAGGTAATAATTCATTTTTCATCAAGAATTTGGGTGGAACTGAAATTCAAGAAGGACCAGTGAATAGTAGGATGTTGAAACACTACTATTCTACAGAGTCACTCAACAGTTAGACTTATTTACTTTACCATTTTAAATATTCATTGCAAGTGTGTAGATTGGATTGGAGATTTTATCTACAAAGTTGAAGCCCGAAGAGAAAGCCCTAAGATTTTCCGTATAAGATGTCATAAATATGATTTTTTGCAGAAAAAAATGATACAATTACAGGATCACCAAGTTCAATGGATAAGACTACTGATCTCAGAAAGTTCTTGACATTTCACAAGGAAATGCCATCCCCAGGTGAAGTCGATGTTAGTAACCTATACATATAGGATTCATAATTTTGACTTGACTGATGGTAATATTGTAAATATATACATACTTTGCCTTCTGCAAGTTGTATTCACATATTTTGTAAAAAATCAAAAAATCAAAAAGTAAAAAGAGGGTAAAAAGTCCTAAAAGAACAATCAAAGGGCTTAGAAAAAATAAAATACCCTAAAGAAAAAAATGAATAAAACATGAAAGTATGCAAGTATAAATGCCACTACTTTTACCCTTTGCAGCTGATTATGGAAGAGTGTCAATAAATTCCATAATCTATGATGAGTTGAACAATTTAATCTTGACTTGTCACTTTTCAATTTCAAATGTTATAGATAGAGAATAAACAATTGTCATACAGTTTAATAATGACAATTCAGTAGCTAGGTAGTGAATAGGTGAATCCAACATTTTAATCTGGATTCCTGGATGAAATAAGGGTAGAATTAGATATTTTTACTGCTTTCTGAAAGAATAAATGATGTAAAGGTTGCTAGCTAAAATCCACCTAATCAAAATGGAAGAAAAAAAGTTAGCAGTTAAATTGGGTAGGTAGAAGAAGGTGAGAAGCATCATTGTAAATATTATTCACCAGGGCTACAAATAACTAACTTCCCCTTCCCATAGTCATTAAGCATTCTAAACTATCAGTGAAAAAGGCTGAAGGCATTTCCTTGACTTCTGTTGGGACCGGACCAAAGGCTCTATGACTGATCAGTTGAAAGTGTAAAATGTCTATATTAATCCCTAAAATCACATCATTATTCCATTCATGCATTCATTTCCTTGAATAATCCTAAGTAAAAACCTCATTTTTACTTAAAGATACTCTAATTCCCATTTGATTAACTTCCCACATCACATGAAAGCATGAAACCCTCAAAATCACAGTTTATCCTAAGTTGAAGTGATGAAGTTATTATAATGCAAATTTACCTTTAAAAAATTCACTTTTCTTGGTTATATTGATGTGTTTTGAGTATACATTGTCCCTTTGTCATATTAACACCTAACTTATTTAATAATTCTCTATAGAATAACCTTTTCCTATATTATATAATTCCCTTTTATTAAATAGCCCCAAAAACCCATTTATTATAACTTTAGCCAAAGTTATTTATCCCCACATTTTAAATTAAAACCCACGTTATACCCCGTTTGGCTAAACATAACTTATATAAAAGGGAGTTTCTTGGAGGCAGACCAATTTTGCAAAGAATTGTTTTGGGTTTAAGGACATTTCTTTGAGACGATTTGATTTTTGAAAAAAATGTTTTGGGTTTAATGAATTTTCTTGGACGTACATTCAAAGGACATTTCTTGGAGGTATGTGATATATTTTTTTGGATGTTTTCTTTTTTCATTTTTTTTTTTAAGTAAGGATTTGTGCTTAATTTCGAATTCTTGGAGACGATCTGATTTTGCAAATAATTGTTTTGGGTTTAAGGAATTTTCTTGGACGTACATTCAAAGGACATTTCTTGGAGGTATGTAATACATTTTTTTGGATTTTTTTGTGCTTCATTTTTTTTTTGAAAGTATGGAGTTGGGTTTAATTTTGAAAAGACATTTTCTGAAAGTATTTTTTAAAGTGACTTTTTTTTTTAAGATGGAGGCATTTTTTGAAGTGACATTTTTTTAGAGTACATGTTTTGAGTTGAAGTAAATATTTTGGGCTTCGTTTCATTTTTATAAGACATTTTTTTCTTGAATTTTTTAAAGTAAGTGTTTTGGATTGGAGTATGTATTTTTTGCAAAAAAATTAAAATGATTTTCTTTTTTTAATTAAATATTTTGTGATGCTGTCTCTAATTCAGTTATTGTCTAATTTTTTAAAGGAAATTTGTTGAAATTCATACTCTATTATCATGGGAAATCGAAGGACTTGTGCGAGAAAATATGATTGAAAAAGAGACCCCGATGAACGTAGAGAAGATACGAGACAATATCGCAAAAGAAAGATAGAAGCCCTCTCAAATATTAAAGGGAAAAATCAATCTCAAGCAGAAATTGAAGCAGGTATGTAAATGTAAATATTATGATCTATTGATATATTTAAAATTTTCCTAGTGTAAAATGTGAAGCTTAATTTTTATTTGATGAACTAATTTGAATTTAAATATTTTGTTTAATGTAAATAGACAAAGATATTCCTCAAAACATTGATGATGAGATACAAAATTTTGAAAGAGAAAGTGAAAGAGGTATTGAACCAATGATTGAAGATGGTGAAAATATTGAAAGAAATTCAACTGAAGAAATTGAATCACAAGGTATGTATATATATATATATTGAACACATGCACGTATTATTGAAATTATACATATATTTATTAATTTAGTTATTTATTGTTCATATGTAAGCTTATTATGTACTATTTTTTCGAATATGTACAAATGAAATCAGTGTCGATGATGAGATGTTAGAAAATGTTGACACTCACACATATGGAGATAAAAGACCTGACCATGTTATACGATATCGTGTTAACTGCATTTTCGAAAAGTATTTATTAAATGAGAGGGTGACAGTTCAAGCTCAAATGTTGAAAGGTCTCCTATCGTTAAGGAAAATAAAAGAAGCTACGACACTACTGGGTATTCGAAAATCAACCAAAGATAAAAAATGAAGGAAAATGTGATACAAAATATAAGTCGTACAGATAAATTCAATTAAGAGATCTAGAGATAAAAATGTTTCAATTTTACGTAGAGGAATACATATGGAAATGGTCTCATCAAGTACTAAAGAAAATAGTTTGGTAACATCTATGGCACGAGCATTAGGAACCTCACAAAAAAAATTGCACAAACATCAGAAATTTCGGCTGCAAGTAGATGTAAATGATGAAATCACTTGTTGGAGAACTATTTGTAGGCAACTATACAAATATAGACTTGGAAAAAAAGTTCAAAAAATAATATATGAATATTGGAAGAACAATTCACATGCTTCGCCAACTACAAGGCATGTGATGTGAAGAAGAATAGCACAGAATCAGTACGAAGAACATGAAAAATATTTCTTGGAAACCACTCAGATAGAGTTATTCAACAAGTTCAAGGAAGAGAATCATCAAATTCATGTTTCAATCAGTGCTTTTTTTTCAAAAAAAACCATGGTATGTAAAACCTATCACCGTACGCGACACTTGTTGTTGCCGTTATCATGTGGAATTTGAGTTATATTATGACACATTCCTTGATTTCAGTAGAACATTATGGAAGGATTCACCTCCTCCTTCCACTATCCGTGAATTCATATCTCAAATTCTATGTGAAAGAGAAAGCGATGAACTATTTTACAAAAAGAAATGTGTTGGTGGTAAAAAATGCAATGATTGTGGAAATTTGACTAAATTTCAAAACAAATATCGTAATGATATAAATGATAAATCATTTTCCAACATGAAAGTGAAATGGAAGAGATATGAATATATCGATACATCGATTCAAGGTGAAAATGGTGTTAAAAGAATTGAATTACTAGAAGATGAAATTTTTGTGATAGACTTTTTGAGAAAGTTTGAGGCAAAAATTTACAAATACACCAAGCATTCCCATAGAGCTCGATGGAAATACTTGCAATTCAAAAAATCTCGTGAATTTTTTCCAACAGGGACCATTTTGTCAGTGATTGATTTTGTAGAAAACTACACATTTGTTCCACAAAAAGAAATTCAGAGTGAATACTATCATTTTGACCAAGTCTCCATGCCCGTCCATATTATATATAGACATGCTGAAAAAAATGTCGATCATATATAAAGCACGAGTGAAAGTCGACATATCATTAAAGAATATCACTTTTATATTAGTGACAATCATACACATGATACATATTTTGTACAACATTGTTTTGGAAAAAAATATGATTCCTTGAAAAATCATGAAATAACATTCAATGAACATTGGATAGGGTCAGACGGATGCGCAGGTCAATTCAAATCTACATGATCATTCTTCTGGTTGTGTTGTCTTCATAAGAAAACCTGCATTAAACATTGTTGGAAATTCTTTGAGACTGGCCATGGAAAAGGAGAACATGATGGTGCAGGAGCATGCATAAAACAAGCACTTTGAAGATATCGAATGAAGCCCTCTGCAAGCCAACTTGTGAATGCTAAAGAAGTTGTTCAATGGTGCATTGCTACTCTAAGCCATAAGACTAACCCATCAAGGGAAGTGCGAAGGTACATTCAATTTAATTTTTACTGGAAATATAATTTTAAACATTGTGTACATTTATCGTGTAATGATTATCTTTGATTGTATTTTGATATCATATTTACAAATTCTTGTTTTAATTTTCCATATAAACATTATTCTGGCATATTGGGATCGAAGATATAGATAGATCAATTGGAAATGATGTTGAAACAATAAAAGGGACTTGAAAATTGCATTCAATTAAAACAAAGTCACCCAAAAATGTGTTTTCATTGGATAAAAGAAAATATTCTTGTTTTTTTTATGTTTGCATAAACAACACAAAATCCAATGAAGTTTGCGAAAACAACATGTATGTAAAAGATTGGAAACATACAGAGCTAAATACAAATGGAAAAATGTTTGTTGCAATGTTTGAAGAAATGCAATCAGAGGAAACTACAATATCATCCAATGGTGATTGAGTTTCTGATCTTGTTAGAGAAGGTAACATTTGAATTACTTTCTAATGATTTAAAGATCTAAAAATAAATTTAAATATGTATAATTTTTTTAAGTTTGTTTTATTGTGCAGGGGATTTTTTTGTTGTAATTGCACCTATTGAAAACGATGAAAATGTTAAGTATTATTTGATGCATGGCACTGAACGAAAAATGAAATTATTAGAAAACTAGAATGATCACGGATTTCAATATGATAGAGGATCTATTATAGTGAAAGGTTATTTTTTCAAACAAACTAATCAAAGTGGGGACTTTGTTTACTTTGAAGACTCTGAACCTGATTCCATAAGTTGTCAATATAGTCACTTGGTGTGTGCAACACACATAAAGTTGATAGAGGTTAAATCAAAGAGAAAAATGAAAATTAAGAAATGGAAAATGTCAAAATCTGATCATGAACGGATTATTGAAGATGGCATTCCATTGGAATTTTTTTTATTGAATTGCTCAACAATTTATCTCTTTGGATTAAATATGTTTTAGGAACTTCCAGTACACTCAACTAAAAATTGAACTGCTTATGTTATTTGTGCAGGTGTTTGCACATGTACAAATTGTTTTGGTACATGTGCACGTGCTCTAGTATCAACTGAAAGTATCAAGGATATATACATGTGCATTGATGAAAAATGTTACATGTATTAAGGATATATATATATATATATATATATATATATATATATATATGTTCTAGAATGCAATTAATTGTTCAAATAGTTTTACTATGTGCATTGATGAAAAATGATTCACGTGTACTCAATATATATGTTCTAGAATGAAATTTTAACTAAAAGTAGTTTTTCTTTGTGCATTGATGAAAAATTGTATTGGATATATACACGAAATTAATGTGCCCAATTTTTCTTGCGATCTTTTTTGGTAAAAAGTATCTGTGCAATGTAAATAAATCATCCACAGTATATTTTTGTACAGAAATTCCTTTCAGACAAGAGACTTGGAGCACTTCTCCGACTTTTGGTGGGATTTGACCCACATCTCTATCCCTGATTGAAAATATAGTACAAAATTTGTCTGTCCAATGGTCGGATATATGTTCTATGTTCTAAAATGCAATTAACTGAATGTCATCAATTTACCAAATTTTAAATCAACAAGGCTACCTATTTGAGTGCATTAATGACATTGACGCAAATTCAACAAACATATATGTACTAGACTTATATTTCCAATCAAAATTAACGCGATAATTTGTACATATATCTACTTCTTTAAACTCTTTTTTCAATTAGATCTCAATTGATACATGGTTAGTTGAATTGAAAAGCTATGTTCTTCCTATTGGAATTTTTTTCATTCAAACAAGACTATGTAGAGATCAAAAGCAATCTTAAGATTCCAAATGTACTTCAACCATCCAAAACTTGAGTTATAAATTTTTTTTGATTAAATAAAAAAAATTTACAAGTCACATAGGACTCTTGTATCTAAGCCAAATGTAGATTGAAACCATCCAAAACTTATATCAAAACATTTAACATTATATCAAAACATTTAACATTTAACATTAAATACAAATTAAGAGGATTTACATATAACTACTTCTTTACTCTTTTTCATTAAATAAAAAAAAATACTTCACATGGGAGTCTTCCATCTAGGCCAAATGTATATTGAAACCATCCAAAACTTAAATCAAAACATTTAACATGTTATATCTTGAAACATTTAACATTAAATCAAAATTAAAGGGACTTACATATAACTACTTTAATCTTTTTGAGTATATCAAAACAATACTTCAAATAGGAGTATCTTCCATCTAGGCCAAATGTAGATTGAAACCATCCAAAACTTAGATCAAAAAGTTTAAAATTTAAATAACACTAAATCAAAATTAAAAGGATTTACATATATACAACTACTTCTTTACTCTTTTTGATTTGATCAAAACAATACTTCACATGGGAGTCTTCCGTCTAGGCCAAATGTAGATTGAAACCATCCAAAACTTAGATCAAAACATTTAACATTATATCAAAACATTTAACATTTAAAATTAAATCAAAATTAAAGGATTTACACATATATATCTGTAATGAACAAAATATACATAGCGAGACCCATCTCCTAGGTTGCCTAACTAGCCAACACCAGAGGGGGTATGAATCAAAAAAACAGAAAAAGGGACTGCCAATAACCGAGAAAAAGATAAAGAGGACCTGACATCAAGCTAGCTATGGACGTGTGTAGGAGGATTCTCCTCCACAATTGGATAATCGTAGTCCTCCGGATCATCATCTACTCCCTTGGAGTGCTGGGAAGAGTTGTCGCTGCTCGTGCCATCGCTGCTGGAGCTCGTCGAGGTGGATTTGACTGGAAGAGCTGCCAAATTTCTGGTGTCCTGGAGTTGATGGGCTGGGATGGTGGACTTTCTCCACCGCCTCCTGGAACTAGAAGCACCTTCATCTTGTCGCTCCTCCTGAAAAGAGATGGAAATGGTCGGCATAATTCGCGGTCTGACCATAGTGCTGGTGAAGTGAAATTGTGCTTCATTGCTTGTTGGAGGAGGGTGGCTACCTGTGTCATGGATGAAAAGAGGAAGAAGAGAGCCAGCACTCCTGCACCCTCCATCCCTACCCCCAGCTCCCCTTCTACAACGCATCCGTTGTCTACGCATGGGGTATTCCATAGGCCAAATGTAGATTGAAACCATAAAAAACAAAACATTTAACATTATATCAAAACATTTGAAAAATTTAACATCAAATCAAAATTAAATGGATTTACATTTAGAAAACATTTAACATTAAATCAAAATTAAAGGGAATTGTGCAACATTACTTCACATGCCATGCCAATTATAGTTCAACTAGATCCAATAGAAACATTTAACATTATACCACATGTGCCAAATGTAGATTGAAACCGTCCAAAACTTAAGTTTTAAAAACTTTTTGATTATATATCGTGCAACATTAAAACATTAAACATTTAAAACATTAAATATCATATGCAAAATGTAGATTGAAGCCATCCAAAAATTGAGTTTTAAAAACTTTTTGATTATATCATACATAACATTACTTCACATGCCATGCCAATTATAGTTCAACTATCCAATAAAAACATTTAACATTATATCACATGCCAAATATAGATTGAAACCATCCAAAACTTTTAACTTTTAATTTAACAAAAAATTATAGATCACAACATTACTTCACATGCCGAATGTACTCCAAGCATCCAAAACTTAAATTTTAAAAACAAAACAAATTGTAACACATCATTACATAACATGCCAAATGTAGTTCAGATGACAACATTACTTCACATTCACATGCCAAAAGTACTAAAACCATCCAAAAATTAACTTTTTGAAACAAAACAAATTATATTATCACTGTAATAAAATATTTCCAAAAACTGTAGATCTCACAAGTATCAAACTGTATCAAGTTATATATATATATATATATAAACACTGTTACCGATGAAATAGGTAACCTGACCTCAAAACGGGAAGTCTAGCCCAAAAAGACTCAAAAAACATGAAAAAACACCCCCCAAAAAAAAAAAAAAAAAGTGTATTACAGAATGAACTTGGTTTTTTTTTAATGTCAAATTTCAACATTTTATAAAATTATGCTAAAAACAAAATTGTTTCTTGGAAAAAAGATTGAAAAAACACCCTCAAAACAAAACTAGTTGATGCTGGAATAACAAAAAAAAAAATTGTGTCATATTTTGACATTTTAAAAACTAGAAATAACAATTTTTAATTTTTAAAATTCAAACATTAAAAAAACCCCAAAATTTAAGAAAAAAATAAATTTAAAAAATAAAAACATTTTAAAGCTTAAAATTTAAAAATATATAGAAATAAAAAAATAAAAATAAAAACAAAATAAAAATTTTAATTCAAACATTAAAAAAAACCCTAAAATTTAAGGAAAAAAAATAAAAAAATAAAAAAAAATAAATATTAAAATTTCAAAATATATAGAAATAAAAAAAAATAAAAATAAAAAAAAAAATAATAAATTTAAAAAAAAAAAAACAAGTTAAAAAAGGAAAGAAATTATAAAAAGTAAAATATAGAAATTAAATTTAAAAAAGAAAAAGAAAATGTTTATTAAATTAAAAAAATAAAAAATTATTTTTAAAATAAAAAATTCAATTTATAGAAATATATTAAATTTTAATAAATTTAAAACTTAAAAAAAAAAATTTTAAAAAAAAACATTATTTAAATTAAAAGTAAAAAAATGAAAAATTAATTAAAAATAAAAGATGAAAAATAAAATAAAATAAAAATATTAAATTCAAAAAAATCAATATTAAAAAAACAAATAGATTTTAAAAATAAATTAAATTTAAATTATAAAAAATAATATATATATATATATATATGAACTTAAATGAAAAATATATATACTAGATTTTATTAAATTTAAAAAATAAAAATATTAAATTTTAATAAATAAATGAATAAACAAATAAATTTTGAAATAAAAAATAAATTTTAAATATAAATGAAAAAAAAAGCATGGTTAAAATACAAAGTTAAAAAACATTAAAAATCAATTAAAAATGAAAACTTGAAAAAAATAAATTAAAAAAAATATATATTAAATAAAAAATAAAATAAAATAAAAAATTAATTTGAAAATATTAAGTTTAATTAAAAAAAAAAAATCTAATTTTAAACACACAATTTTAATTGAAATAAAAAAATATATAAAAAAATTATGTAACTAAAAAAATAATAATAAAAAAACTAAAAAATTAAAAAAGAAAATATTAAATTCAAATAAATTGAAAAAAAAAATACATAATTTAGTAAATTTTAAAAAATTAAATGAAAAAACTAAACATGAAATTTAATAATAATAATAAAATATGAAATTAAAAAAAAAAAATCAATTAAATAAATAAAAAAAATGAAAATTTAATAAAAATTATTAACAAAATTTAGAAAAAAAAAAAATAAAGTTAAAAAAAAATGAATAAAATTAAAAAAAAAAAAAAAAAAAAAAATTTAAAAAAAAAATAAAATAAATAAATAAAATAAAAATTAAATTTCAAATATAGAAATTAAATTAAAAAAAAATAATTTTAAATTTTTTTAATTAAGAAAAAAAAATCAAATTAAAAAAAAAAACTATTGAAAAAAAAAAATAAAAAAAAAAGAATTTTTGGATCGTGCTGGCACGGACAATCGGCCTCCCGCCTATGTAGCGACGGAGGTTGGCCGCTGGGCAGGCGGGGAGGCTGCATGCAGCCACCCGCCCGCCCAGCTGTCGGCCTCCGCCGCCACCTGGGTGGGAGGGCGATTCCCGGAATCGGCCTCCCGCCGCTGGAGGGCGATTCCCGGAATCGGCCTCTCGCCGCCAGAGGGCGATTTCCGGAATCGGCCTCCTGCCACAGGAGGGCAATTCCATGAATCGACCTCCCGCCTAGGTGGCGGCGGAGGTGGGTTGCTGGGCGGGCGGGGGGCTGCATGCACCCTTCTCGCCCGTCAAGCGACTAGCCTCCGCCGCCACCTGGGCGGGGGGCCAATTGGCGTCACCACCATGATCAAAAAAATCTTCTTTTTTTTTTTTTTTAAATTTTAATATATTTTTATTTTAAATTCAAAAAATTTAAAATTATTATTTTTTAATTCCAATTTTTTATTTTAAATTTAATTTGTTTTAATTTTTTTTTGTTTTTTTCTTCTTTTTAAATTTTGTTTTTAAATTTAATATTTTAGATTAATTAGTTTTTAAAATTTAAAATTTATTTATTAAATTTATTAAATTTTAATTTAAGTAATTTTTTTTTATCTTTTAGTTTATTTAGTTTTTCATTTTTAAATTTATAAATTGTTTCATTGAAAAAAAAAGAGTAAATTTATGGATTTTTTTTTTAATTATTTGCATGTGGTTTTTTTCATTTTTTTTTTTTTTTTGTTAATGATAGTTGTTTTTATTTTAATTTTCTTTTTCAATTTTAATTTTTTTTTTTTTAATTTGTTTTTTTTGTTAATTTTAAAATTTGTATTTTTTTTTGTTATTATTATTATTTTTTTAATTTAAATTTTTATATTTAATTTATTCTTTTTTGTATTTTTTTTATCTAAATTTTAATTTGGTGATTTAAATTATTTTTAAATTTTCTATTTAATTTTTTTTTTAATTATATGGTTTTTTTTAATAACCTAGAAAAAAATGTTTTTGATGTTTTCTTTTTTAATGTTTTTTGTTAATTTTTGTTTTTTTCTTTAAATTATGTATTTTTTTTTCAAATTTTGTTATTTCTTTTGATATAATTTTCGAATATTTTTTCTTTATTTATTTATTTTTGTTTAATTTTTTTATTTTTACGAGTTAATTTTGTTTTTTATTACATTTTTATTTGTTTTTTTTATTGTTTTTATGTATATATATTTTTATCTAAGTTTTGTGTTTTATTACCAACATGAAAATCACCACTCTAAAAAGAAAGGTCGATGCTGCATCAATACGTTTCAAAATTAGCATGAAAATCACTGCTCTAAAAAAAAAAAGTTGATGCTGCATCAATACATTTCAAAATTAGCATGAAAATCCCTAACATTTTAAAAAAAATATTCATACTTCATAAATAAAAATATTAGAGTGTCAAAAATGTGCACCAAAAAAAAGGGGTGATTCTGCATCACCACTTTTCAAAATCGGGTGCTTTTTATGCTACCAAAAAAAAGCAGGTAACAGTGTCGTTACATATTTCATCAGTAACAATGTTTATATATATATATATATATATATATATATATGACAGAGCATCTAGATCATATATAAAAAAGAAAATTTAAGACTATCTAAATCTTGAAATCAAATCTACAAATCATGTCCATCAAATAGAGATGGATCTAGCGTCTTTCCTATTAGGGTTTCAATCCGCGCACTATCATGTGAAGCATCATGGGAAACCTACATACACAATGCACATGTACTTGAACATTAAAATTTGATGTTTTAAAAATCAGTGAGAATATATATTTATAACTTCATGTAAAAAACAAAATATAACAAAAAAATCATGCAATACCTCATGAGGTTCCCTCTCCATTTGATGAACAAGTTTCGCCCCCATAGGAACATCTGCAATGGTAAACTGTACAATATACATGTGCAGTTAAATAGATATATATATATATATATATATATATATATATATATATATAAATGTTAAAACTTTCAAATGAAAATGCACATGTACATATATAAACTTATTTTCAATAATATTAAAAAAAAATTAAAGACAACTTGTTCAAATGTTGTGGATGTTCCTATCTCCGTCGCTAGAGTCCGTGGATTAAAGAAATCTTCTATAGGAACCTAAATTCAAAAAATTTAAAATAACTCAAAATATAGATCGATATATATATATATCTCTCAATTTTTAATGTAACTTTTTGAGGTGGAATATATATATAAATTTTAAACATAAATTTTAATAGTGAAAAATTGTCCATACTTGTGGCTCATATCCTAAAGAAGTAGAAGGTAGATCTCCCAAGGAAGAAGAAGGTACTGCCATCCCAAAAACATCAGACGGAACCGGTATCTGTTAAAACATTTTATCATTATATATACATACATGTACATGTATGCACAATTATTTATTTTAAAATATCACTTAAAAATCACTAACATTTGCCAACATATCTTGATGGTCAGACCCATCCGCATTGTTTGAACCAGAGGTCTTGAATGTGATATTAAACTTTTCGTCATGCATCATGTGTGACAACTGAAAATGGTGTTTTAACATATAATGATACATTTTTGTTAGATTAATGTACATACAAATAAATGTATACATGTACAAATACATGTATTTATTACAAATTGTACACATGTATATGTATGTTAAAATAGTTTCAAACCCTAAGGTCATTAACACATACCGTTCCCGTGCCCTCTTCCTTATGAAGAATTAGGTCTTGAAAACCATTGCGACAATTTTTTGCATATATTCAGAGATCTTCAACATTCATGTTGTCAATCTCTTCATCTGTACAATACACAAAATTGACAGGTGCATTTTCACGTGCTCTTTGTCGATTTAGAGAAACATCGACTCCACCTAATCCGCTGTAAACATTTTTGATCATGACATCCCTTGCTTCTCGACTTATTTGAGAAGTCGCATCCATCTCTAACCACAGAGTTTCGACCCGAAAAGGTCGACTGACCAATGGTGGCTCAGAGCGAGGCAACTCCACATCTCGCTTAGCACCCTTACAGTCATATAATTGACCTTTCCCTGGACCAAAAAATTCTGACGGAAGGTCATTGTAGTTGGGTTTCATACCGAAAAAAAATTATGCGTAAAACATTTGTGCAAAATAAACAGGAACCTCATCGTTCCATGGGAGTCTTCCATAGGCCGCAAGGTGCCTATCATACAAATAGAAAGCTATATTTGGGTGCTTGAAATATTGCACCTTCAGCATTTTTCTTTTTGACCCTTCCTTGAAATTAAACATTGACTTCGCCACATCTTTTGTAACTCTTTGTTTTACATCATCCTATTTATCTGGACCCATTACTGTTTCCTTTCTCTTTCTCATCACTTCTACAAATGTATCAGTCGTTGGCCCAAGACTTCTGTACACATTTTCAATTTTTCCCAATGAATGTGTAACTATTTTAAGGCTTTGTCGACTCTCAGCAAGTAGAGTCAAAGCCACGAGATCTCTCTACAATTTTGCATGAAGTTTTTCACACCTTTTTAAGGTGCATTGCGCCATGCTTGTTTCCCATGGTATATCATAAATGTCGGCTGGATAAGTTTTGCTGGATAGACAACCTTCTTCTTGAATGCAGCAGTCTGCTCTACGTCTATTTTGACCACTAGTTGGAACATTTTCGGCCTCTGCATCAATATATATAAAATTTCATATATTAGAAAAAGCACATGTAAAAAAATTTGTATAAATTTAATGAAAAAAATATTGAAATTGATGGCAACCTTGACGTGGTCGGTTAGCATCTTCTCCACCATGAAACTGTTGAGACCCAGAACGACCCTACTGAGAACCAACAGTTGTTGATTGGCCTTCGGGGGAATAAATATAACTCCTTTCGTGCAGCCTGCTACCACTCATTGATGGCCCTCTAAGTGGATTTGAACCACCACCAACCTCTCGAGACGAGAGAGAAGCTTCATAAACAAATACGAATTTATAATCAGTTGAAAAATACATTCATGTGTACATATAAATAAATATACATATTCATTGATTAAATTGCGTGAACCATAGCACGACTGGGTGAACCATGGACACGCTCCATGGATGGAGTAGAGACCCTTCTCCTCTTAGCTCCTAAAAATAAAAAAATGAAACTTATTAACAACTAATTTAACTCACAAAGTTAATAAAAAATCAATTCCATATGTACACACATGTATGGAGATTTAAGATTATATTTAAATACCGTGAACATCCCCCAATCCACAAACCCCCATATGGGATTCGGTTGATCTTCGTCATTCATCTTCCATGATATATATATCTATTGGTGGAAATTTACACAAAATAGATTTCAAAAAATCAATTTGTAATTTAGTGTACACAAATTATGTAGAACACAACTTTCAAAGCAATAATTGATGTGTGAAACTCAATTTAAGCAAAAAATAAATTATAAAAATAATAAGTTCACCAAATTGCGCTTTACATGGTGCAAGCACACTTGGTATAAAATTGAAAAAAACACATGGTCATTAAAAAAAAAGCGTGAAACTCTATTTAAATAAAAATTTCTTGAAATCCCCGTATTTTAATTTTATAAAAATGTGAAGTTCACCACTTGTTGCAAATGTGAATTTCACCAAGTTGCGCTTTACATTGTGTGGTGGGAGCACACCTGGTATATAATTGAAAAAAAACACATGGTCATTAAAAAAGACAAATTTATAAGTACACAATACAAACATATCCAAGATATGTTACAATGTCCATCAATAAATTTTGAAGGGGAGCATCTCAACACTAATTCATCTTTGAGAGATGAATCTTGAATTTTTGAAGAAGAGCATCTAAAAACCAATTCATCTTTGAGAGATGAATCTTGCATTGGCATTTCTCTGTATAATTCTAATTCATCTTTGATAGATGAATCATGAATTGGTATTGCTCCACGCAATAGATCAGCAGACATCTTATTCACATTTGTACAATGCCTTATACTAAAAAATTGAAAATGGCTAACAATATTGTTTTCTATTCCATGCATTTCTTTTAGCCTCTCCTTTTTAACATGGCACATGCCATTCATCTGGTTGCACACAAGTTCATAATTGGTGAAAACTACAATTCCATTAGATCCATACTTCATCAATGTTCCAAAGCCTTCTATCAATCGAATATAATATGCCTCGTTGTTTGTTGTTCTTCCCGATATATTCATTTTCCTTTGGAAGACTTTGCTAGTCGCAATATTGGAAAGAACATATGTAATCACTTCTTTCCGTACATTGGGATAGCAAGAAACTTCTATGCATAATTTCATTTTTTCAACCATATTTAATGGTTTTCTTATCCCTGAAAAAAACAAATTCAAAATATATATATATATATATATATATATATATATATTAAATCGACATTTATTGCGAATGCATGAGAAAAATGACACAGGATCATGAGGTAAATGACATGTGCATTTCTTATCTTAAATTTTTACTTAAAAAGTTTATGGTAGAGTTCACATAGAAAATTAATGGGAGGAAGCCTTTAGTTTGTGGAAGAAATGACACATGTACACAGTTTACGTTAAAGTGGTTGTGTTTTATGGATATTATAGGAAGCCTTTATTTTGTGGGAGAAATGACACATGTACACAATTTACCTTAAATTGGTTGTGTTTTATGGATATTAAAATTAAGAAATTCTATTTAGACCCATTCCAGAGATTAACTGTAGGGGCATTTAGTAGATATGTCACCTTTCATAAAAGATGAGATCCAAAGGCTACCTGTACCTTTACAGACTCTACCTATAGAAATTGTAGAAGTAAACAATAGCCCTATCCCAATTTCACCATGTGAAAGGTGTAGAGGACCCGTGGAATCACTCAAGTTTGTAAATTATTAAACCTTTGGTTGTAGATCCTTCAACCTTTTGTTGTACTTTGAAGGTCCTTGCCCTTCATCCTTCAACCGGAGGTTGTAGATCCTTCGAAGCCTCTTGTTAGAGAAGAATTTGAATATGTGAGAAACAAATTAGGAATATTTCTTGTAAATTATCTTGTTAGAGAACCATTTGAACTTGTGAGAAACAAATTAGGGATAGTTCTTGTAAATTATTGTCACTTATTTGACTTCAAAAAAAAGAGCCTATGAAATTGAGTGAAATATCTATGTGGTAGAGTACAGAATATCTATGGGGGAGAATAAAATATATTTGACTTCAAAAGAAGAGCCTATGAAATTGAGTGCAATATTTATGTGGGAAGGAATAGAAAGAGTAACAAAAAGCATATGATTGTGTCAATAATTTGAAGTAGTCAAGAAAGATAACAAAGGACCATCAAAATTGAGTGCAATATCTATGTGATATCTATATGATCAAGTGTCAATAATTTGAAGTAAATAAATATAACAAAGGACCATCAAAATTGTGTGCAATATCTATTATGATTGTGTCAATAATTTGAAGTAGTCAAGAAACATAACAAAGGACCATAAAAATTGAGTGCAATATCTATATGATATCTATATTCAATCAAGTGTCAATAATTTGAAGTTGTTAAGAAAGATAACAAAGGACCATCAAAATTGAGTGCAACATCTATGTGGGAGATTACACAATATATAAGGGGGTGAATACAAGATATTTGAATTCAAAAGAAGAGCCTATGAAATTGAGTGCAATTTATCTATGTGGGAGAGTAAACAATATCTAGGGGGAGAAAAAATATAAAGAAGGAATAGAAAGAGTAACAAAAAGCATATGATTGTGTCAATAATTTTAAGTAGTCAAGAAACATAACAAAGGACCATAAAAATTGAGTGCAATATCTATATGATATATATATTCAATCAAGTGTCAATAATTTGAAGTAGTCAAGAAATATAACAAAGGACCATCAAAATTGAGTGCAATTTCTATGTGGGAGAGTACACAATATCTAATGGGGAGAATACAATATATTTGACTTCAAAAGAAGAGCCTATGAAATTGAGTGCAATTTATCTTTTTGGTAGAGTACACAACATCTAGGGGGAGAATAGATATAAGGAAGGAATAGAAAGAGTAACAAAAAGCATATGATTGTGTCAATAATTTGAAGCAGTCAAGAAAGATAAAAAAGGACCATCAAAATTGAGTGCAATATCTATATGATATCTATATTCAATCAAGTGTAAATAATTTTAAGTCAAGAAAGATAACAAAGGACCATCAAAATTGACTGCAATATCTATGTGAGTGAGTACACAATAACTAAGGGGGAGAATACAATATAAAGAAGGAATAAAAATAGTAACAAGAAGCATAAAAAGCAAAGGTAATTCCACAAAGCCTAAAGGAGCATGTCCTAATACATTAAATTATGTCCTAATACATTAAATTATATTTGTTTTCTAGAAGCATTAATCATGAAGAGTCATGAGATCCACATTTCGACCATGTACTATTTTCAAGTTAAAGGAGCATGTCCTAATACATTATTATGTTTGGTTTCTAGAAACATTAATCATGACTTTTCTTTGAAATCCACATTTCCATCATACTATTTTCAAGTTCACATTCCCATCATGCTATTTTAAAGTTCTATATGAAGATATGTAGTCTAATAACTAATTAGTTCAATTTCCATCATGCTATTTGCAAGTTCTATATGAAGATATGTAGTCTAATAACTGATTAGCAAGTTGTGATGTCCTAATACATTATTATGTTTGGTTTCCATCATACTATTTGCAAGTTATACATCAATATATGTAGTCTAATAAATATACAGTATAGTCCATATAACATATAACGACCTTTGACAGTATGAGCAGAGAGTCAAAAAACAGAGAGGCCTCCCAGCAGAGTTCCACCTATTCATCAAGGTAAGCAACATAATATCGGAAGTGAAATAATGACACCACTAAACATATGTGAATTTAGATATTAAATTGAAATTTATTGAAAATGACATGTGCATGGTTTATCTTAAAGTTTGACTTAAAAAGTTTATGGTAGAATTCACATCTAAAATTAATGGGAGGAAGCCTTTAGTTTGTGGGAGAAATGACGTGCATGTAAATAGTTTACCTTAAAGTGGTTGTGTTTTATAGATATTAAAATGAAGAACTTCTATTTATATCTATTCCAGAGATTGACTGTAGGGGAATTCACTAGATATGTCACCTTCCATAAAACATGAGATCCAGAGGCTACCTAGCCCTTTACAGACTCTGCCTATAAAACTTGTAGAAGTTCAGAAATATACATTGACAAATTTACTTGTGAGAAATTTACATTGACAACATATAGAGATTCAACTAAGCTTGTGAAAAGTACAAGTGGACAATGTATAATTCTACTTAGAAGAGTCTTTGGTTTAATGGTTAAGCAAGAAAGAGTCGTTACTTTCTCTATCTAGTGTAGAAGTGGAATACATAGTAGTTACTTATTTTTGAGTGTTTTGGATGAAATGGGCTCTACAATATATTAAGGTAAAAGCATATGATTGTGTCAATAATTTGAAGTAGTCAAGAAAGATAACAAAGGACCATCAAAATTGAGTGCAATATCTATATGATCAAGTGTCAATAATTTGATGCAGTCAAGAAAGATAACAAAGGACCATCAAAATTGAGTGAAATATATATATGATATCTATATGATCAAGTGTTAATAATTTGAAGTAAAGAAAGATAACAAAGGACCATCAAAATTGAGTGCAATATCTATACGATTGTGTCAATAATTTCATAATTTGAAGTAGTCAAGAAAGGTAACAAAGGACCATAAAAATTGAGTGCAATATCTATGTGGGAGAGTACACAATATCTAAGGGGGAGAATAGAATATAAGGAAGGAATAAAAAGAGTAACAAGAAGTATATGATTGTGTAAATAATTTTAAGTAGTCAAGAAAGATAACAAAGGACCATCATCAAATTCAAATTGAAAGATGAAGTAGTCTTCTTCATGAAGAAGAAGCATTAACTAGTTCATCATTTAAAGGGTTCATTTTTTAATGAACAAATTTATAAATAATATGGAATGAATCATTGTACATTATGATAAATCCTGTATTTAAATGAAATTTGATCTATGAATAAAATTTAAGAAAATTGGATCATCTCTTCACATATATATATATGTGTGTGTGTGTGTGTGTGTGTGTGTGTGTGTGTGTGTAACAGAGAATAAAAAGAAAAGGTAATATGTGTGAGCATAAAGATGTTAACTTCTTAGTTAAAAATCAAAATTTTAAAGTTGAAATTACTAAAAAGTTTTCTCTGCATCACAAATAACTATACCATAAAAATGAGATAAAGCAAACCATAACCCACTTATAATAGAGGGATAAAGGGACTTGTGTCACCTACTCCAAACCTAAAGACATAATAATGAAAAAGAACATAAGGATGAAAAAACAATACGCTTGTCATAATTGTCAAGCAAACCATAACCCACTTATAATAAGGGGATAAAGGGACTTGTGTCACCTAATCCAAACCTAAAGACATAATAATGAAAAAGAACACAAGGATGAAAAAACAATACAATTGTCATAATTGTCATAAACTTATATCTAGTTTAATATTTATAGCTACATGGTACACAATAACACATGGTACAAAATAACACATTGATTATTTCAGGTTATATTAAGGTTAACATGGCTAACTCAGAAGGTCTAAGTTCAGGTTGATTAGTTCAGGTTATATTAAGGCTGATTAGTTCAGCTTGATTAGTTCAGGTTATATTAAGGTTGATTAGTTCAGGTTACAGAAACATTGGGGAAAAAAGTTTTACTCCCTTTCTATATGGTTTTTGGCCCTTCCCTGGTTGGGTATGATACTAGTAATCAAATGAACTAGTGTACACTTACATAGAGTAAACTGTAATGGTATTACCATAAGAAGTTAATCGTATTAGATTATCTGTAACGGTGTAATGATATCATGTTCACCACATCAGAGATTATGGATGTACTTATACCTTTGGAATACACTGATATTATGTAAACTACCTCTATAAGAGCTTAATATTACCTTATTACATAAACAGGGTCTATAAATCCCATGTATTAAGGAATAAAGCACGAATAAGAGTGTTCTGTAATACTAGCTATAAGCTCCCAAGAATATCCGTAATGAATAAGCAGGTACTAACACATCAAAGCTGGATACTCACTAACATACTAAAAGGAATGGGCAACTAAACTGAAAGGAAATGAGACTAACATACTAATGGCAATAGGAATTTCACATAAGGGAAGAAAGAAACCAAAGTTTAGACACCACATAAAACAGGACTCAAAAATGAAATAGCCCCATAGAAGAGCTCACAAACAGAAAGGATAGAAAAGAAGAAATCCTTGAAAAGTTAAAGCCCTCACTATTGGAGTTTAAATGTGTAGAAAAAACAAAGTATTTGGAAAATCACGAAGGTTACTGGCCGCAGAGAACCGTTGCTTCAGACACGGTTTGCAAATGAATACAAGGTTGCGCTCTTAAAAAAGTTAAGAATTACAGTGATGGAGTGAATGGAGGACAAAATTTATGCAAGATTGTGAGTGAGTTTGGGGAGAAAAAGATTTTTTTTTTTGTGTAATTTGAGAAGGGAAGTTTTTTTTGGCAGATTTTGGGGCAAATTTAAAAAAATGAAGTTTCTTTTTTGGTAAAACTTATTAAAAACGTTTAAGGAAGTTTTGTTTTGGCGGCAAGTTTTGTTGGAAACGCTGGAACATCAATCATCATAGTGGTTAAAGATTCTGAAACGTGCCCCACCTCTGGTTGCAGCTCCTACCAAAAATGGTAAGTTCGAACAGAGGAACCTCTGGAACGATATTCCCATTTCTCAGGAGTGGTTCCTGTGTAGTGATCAAATTTGAAGGGTTGACCTTAATTTCAATTAGAAGGGTATATATTCATCCAGCCCTTCTATAATGAAAAGCTTAAAAAAAAATTACTTTTTAATTGACAATGGTATATAATATTAACATTTCATTTTCAATAAAAACTAAGCTGGCAGGTAGAAAATATCACATTATGATAACATAGTCAAATCTGAAAATGCACATTCTTATAATAACAAACTTTAAAAATTGTATTAATTTTTTCAAAAATGAAATAGTACATTCCATCCCCAAAACAAAAGGGTATTTAGTGTTTTTTCCCATCATGTTCCCTACATATCTCCAATTGTTTTCCTTAAACAATATCTTTATTACATAACAAATGTGTCCCTAAAACTTAAAAGACCACTTAATCAGTGAAGGTGACCTTCACTATCAAGGTAAAAACTTTTTATTTATACTATTTTTTTTTACTCTCATTTTGAGAACTTCTTGGTTTATAATACCTTTTCTGGCATATCCCCAATTAAACATCCAATTTAGTCAAATATTTGGTAGAAAATTTTGACACTTTTTCCAAAGATGTGGATTCTATATCTCAAGAGATTGCTTATGAAACCTTTTGTCTTCATTTTAATTTAATGGGAAATAAGATATCCACAGAAAATTATAACCATTTATGTCTCTAATTTTATTTCTAATGGGTTATAGCTTGGGGAGATTAAAAGGAAGTATTTTTCATATTTTGTAGCTTGTATTGCACATACCCACCTTATGGTATCTATTAAATCTTTGCCTGTCCCATGTGCTTGGTCCTTTTAAAATCAATTTTCTACTTTTTGAAAGGATTTGACTATCAAGATTGGACTTGATTCTTAATATTTATTCCCTCTTATATATATTTCAAAAATGAATGTTAAATTTCCTTTAAAACTACTAGATATTGAAAATGGATATCTTAAAATTGATATCATATCTTAAGCAATATTATTTTGAAATTGATATAAGATTTCAAGCAATATAATTTTGAAATTGATGTCTTTATATTTAAAAGGGTATTAGCATGGAGCTAAAACTTAAAAGGAAAATGTAGAAAGAATACAATTATATTTTTCATATTAAAGAAAAGGAAAACTCAAATTTTTAAATGTCAAAGTTTTATTGGTAACTTCATGCCATGATATAAGGCTAATATAAAAAACTGGTAACTTTTTATTGCTAACTTCATGCCATGATAAAAAATTGCTCATCTCATTCTTTCTAGGCATTTCCTTGCATTTAAGTAAATGGAAAGCTGAGCATGGCTATTTTTCATTATGATACTGATGGTTGTGATGGTCAGGGGATTCACAGAGGCTAAAGAAACAATATATGATGTGCTTAAGAAGAATGGCCTTACTGATGGGGGTGAAGACGGTCAGCTGAAGGTTTACGTGGAGAAGCCCTACTATTCCAAGTTCGAGAATGAGGTCTACTTTGAGAGAATTATAAGAGGAGCTAACGAAGCTGTCAGCCCCCCCTCCACTATCAAAAAGTCGACAATCAAGAAGTCATGATCAGATCAACAATTATTGCAGGTACTAAGTCCTGAATCTAGTAAAGAGGTAAATAATATGTCGAGTACTAAAGGGGGTAGTAATTATATGATGGGAAAAACCAAAATTACAACATCTGAAAAAACATATAACGAGATGAAAATCATGGGAAGAATGTCCAGCATGGGCAAGAAAAATACGGCCTCTCCACGACTGAGTGGCCATGAGATTCTTAAGAGAAGAAGTGGGTGATTCAGAATTGAGGACGAATTGAGCAATTCATTTTTTGAGGAGGCAACATTGAGTAGAGCTTCTAGTAATACCAATCTCGGGCTTTCCTTCTCCATTGCAGGTCCTGTTGTCACTCCCGAACATGGGGGCCTTGGTCTCATCAACGACCGTAAGAATATATATATATATATATATATATATATATATATATATATATATATATATATATAGAGATCATAACAGAATTTATATGTATATATAGAGCATAACAGAGTTTATTTCTGAATTTCATAATCAGGATGCACAATTAGAAGGTATATGAATTATAATTGAATCTCTCTACTTCTTGAATGGTCTGTAGTGCAAGAGGCAAGAATATGTGCAAGCATGGATCTAAACAGAAAAACAAGGGCCAAGGAGATTAAAATGGCAATACAGACAGATGGAGAGCCACTTTTCTGGAATGATAAGAGATACTACAGGCAGGAGAATGACTATTGTGGAGCAGCAGGAGCTCTTCCTCTAGTTTCTCGTCTATTTATCCTAGCAGCCAACCCTTCATAGGACATTTTTCTATATTATTTAATTTTTTTTTTTAAATTGTATAAATAAAATTCTACATTTTTCTTTATGGACTATCAATCATTTCCATTGCTAAAAACAATAATTCTGAATATCATCTTATCAATGTAATAAAAAAAAAGTAAATGAATATCGATGATTTCCATTGCTAAAAACAATAGTTCAGCATTACAGAAGACATTAACATCGCAGAGGTAAGCTAAGAACAGTTTGGCATTACAAAAGACATTAAAATTTCATTCTGAATTTTTCCCTTGTGAAAAACAAAGTAGCAGGACAAATACCTGGTAATTTGCTCGCTTGAAGTCGCTTGAAGTCACCGTAGACCAACAACGCGGAAAAAAGAAGCAGCAGAGACAGAAAAATGCTCGAAAAAACCAGTAGCAACACAGATAGAAAAACGCGCTAACATACCAACATAGAAAAACGTGGTAAACAAATAAACTTTGCAGGCGATATATTTATAGGAACTAGTTTGGTCGAAATATTTTAAGAGTAAAAGTTCGGTCAAACTCCAAGTTCGGCCGAACTTCTGTTGCTAGTTTTCCCATCTCCAGAAAAAAAAAAAATTTCCCACGCTGTCGGTGCGCCATCAATCTAAATGGAAGCACAAGTTCGGCCAAAATTTCTCAAAAATTTTGGCCGAACTATTGCTGAAAAAAATTTCCACCCCCGATTCTCACAAAAGTGTAACACATCTTCACATATCCGCCCTATATAATAAAAATACATGAAAAAAAAATTAAACATGTTTAAATATATGTTTAAAACAAAAATATAATCCTAAAGTTTAATTTAAACTAAACTTCAAATAAACTTATCCCCTGTTTATATATCACTTTCCCCGACTCCCTTAACCCAAGGTTAAAACCTTAACTTGTTATACTTTCCCAACATATATCCATCATCACAGTTATAACTTTGGGTAAAGTCCTTTATACCCCTCCCGATCACTTAACTCCATTGTATAAAATCTGTTTATACATTAAACTTCACGAATCCCTCAGTACCATTGGACTCCATCATAACCGTCCGATCATCCTTCTCCTTTAAATCCGATGATCAGAAAGAAACCTGATAAGCCATTTTCCCCGTCCCCGCCATTTCCTATCGGATCATATTTCAGTCGTTGATCTCCCTTTGTCAAATCAATGATATAGATTATAACCCTGGCCCCACTTCATTTACCCCGCAACTTCACATCAAATATTGACCGTTCGCTCTGCTTCGCCAGATCGAACAATGCACATTCATTTTCGCATGTTTAAAGTAATCGAATGAAGTTGCCAAAAAATTTTGCGATTTTTTTTTTTTTGATAAACCGCCGCCTGCTATGTGTCCTTTCTTCATTTGATCACATTTCTAAAAGAGAATACCACTTACTTCTCAAAAGAAATGCGAAAACCATTTTCGGTTTCTCCTTCAAATGCAAAAACAACTCCCTTCCAACCTGCAATAAATGACATTGAAAGGTGATATAACTTAAGGTTTTATGACTTAGTTTTTCACTATTTCCTTTGTATTTCGTGCAGTTTCCATATTAAACACTGTAATCCCTTTCCAAAGCCTCTCGATGCTCTTTTTGAGCATTCTGCAAACCAATTGACATATAAAGAACCATTTCCTCTGAAATCCACTCCCATAGAAGTTCCACAATCTCCGCCCATCAATTTCAACTGAATTGAAGATTGTTGCAGTTCAGAAACTTCATCGACTACAATTATACCTTTTACATGTATTTTCCGTCAAAATCAATCCATAAAATCTTCAATTTCAAAGGAAATTAAGCTAATTAAAATTCCATTTATCGAATGAAAACTGAATTTTCCTTCTGAGGAATACCAAAAACTTCCAAAATACAAGGGAAACCCAGTCAAAATTTCTCCAGAATCCACATTTTCCATTTTAGCAGGTTTTTATCCATTTCAAGATCATTTTCACTGTTGAATTTGATCTAGAAGACCTTCTGCATATAGTAAACCTCTTCTGTCACCTTAAAACCCTACCCAGAGTCTCAAATTGCCAGAAAAACTCTTCAATTGTCCTAGGTATCTAAAAAATAACTTAGAAAACTGTTTAGTCTTGCTCTGTTCATCTAAAATGACCAAAAAACAAGTAACCCCCAAAACTGGAGGTCCTAAATCCCAGAAGCCTTCCTCCAACAAGCTTCCAAATCCCAAACCTCCCAGAATTGATAAACCTACTCCTGTTTTAACTGATGATTCTACTGAAGTGGTCAGACCATTACAACCTCCTATCACCACTGAAGAACCAAATCCTTTGATTGACTTAGATTACAGAATTGCAGATGCCACCATTGAATTTGATCTTCTAGAAGTACATAACTGGTGTCAAGAGAAATTTGAAAAGAAAGAGGCCAATGAAATACCTGTATGGGAGTCCAATTTGCCCAAGTATGTAGTTCCCATCACCCATCCTTCTCAGGATTTCATAAGGTTGTGTCAAACGCATTATATTACTGATCAATGGTGCATGGTCAACAAAGATAGTGAAGTCCTATTTTTTATAACTGCTGAATCAATCAATGACATGCTCCAGTTAAGCCATAATCCACAAGTAGTGTCATTTTAAATTGAATACTTGACCTAGATGTATTTAGACCTAGATTTCCCTAGGAAGTTCCAAATTCTCCAGAACTTCATGCCCAATCACGTCAATCTTCCTAAGGTGAATCCTCCTTATGATACCTTTGATTTTCCAGAAGGCTCCAGACAAGTCATTTCCATGCTATCATTTATTTCAGGTTATGTCAGTGATGAATTCACAGATGCCTCTGTCTTAGGCTTCCTCTCCACTTTGTCTCCTGGACAACAACCAGACTTGATTTTTGACTTTGCCAAATATATTGCTGTGTTGTAGCGACTACAACACCACCCAAAATTTTGGGTATATTCGAAATTTTGGGTCCCCCTCTACTCACTTAGTCATTAAGGTCTTTCACCCGATCTACAGTCAGTGACATCCCATCGACCTATCCCCAACCCGTCATGAGTTTTCTCACCATCATGATCAGATGTTGTTGCTGCAATCATGCCCTGTGTGGGAGGGATCATCCAGCATACGCTCAAATAGGAACTTTTATGTGCATTGATGATGTACATTAGCAGCCCCCTCTCCATGGGTCATTAAGCATGTTGTTTGAGTACTTCTCTTAAGCTCATTAGTCTAATATAATTTATCTAGGGGCACCATTCTAAAAGAACAACTATGAACTAATTGATGTTATAATGTTTCACACAGGTCAATCCCACGGCTGATAAACTCATCAATGTTGTCATGGCACCGAGGGAAATAAAATTAAGCTCAACAACAAGGTCACAGCTATGAAACAGAACACTTTCATCCACATGCCCCCCTGCCCAGGTGGGGACGAGACTTAAGGCTACCATTGAAGAAAATTGTTAAGGCAGATGACAAGAATACGCCCAAAAATGAGAAGGAGGAGAAACTTAACATTATTTTCATTTGGAGGATGTTGTGGTGTATGTTCATTCAGATAGAGGATCAAGGAAAGAATTTTTCATGGTTGACCGATGCAACAAAATTCTTCACTGATGCACCTTGGATACCTAGACTCATTTCGTTGTGAAATATAAGAATCCTGGAAGAGTGTTATGGCATTGGCATATCAGAGTATTGGTTGTCCATGGAAATATAAGTATCTTCCCCCTCTATGTCTTCAGAAGTACTTGTGCTCAAGACATTCAGCACTCCGGAAAAAGTGAAGAGATACTTGGAGCATTATCCTTTGGGTTTCAGACATTAAATTTGGTGCCTTTGTTCAAGTTTGTCTTTATAGTGTTGATAGCTGGTAAAAATGACAAAGGTGGTGGTTTGAAGCAGCCACAGGCATTCATTCGCAATACAGTAGCTGCGACAAGGGTTTTGGAAGCAACCCTTTGCATTCTAGGCTCCCAATTTCGCATCACTCGGTGGGACCCCAGTAAGTTTAAAGATATATATGATGAATATCACCAGAGCTATGATTGAAAAGTTCGGAAAACATATGGGGAAATTAGTAAAACACATGTTTGAGTATGACTCCACCATCTATCGTGTCTCATCTTCATTCGTAAGAGGAAGAAATAAGTTTTGTTTCTGCATATTTGAGGATGGTAACTATGTGTGGAAATGCATAGATGCCTCACCTATACTCTTAAATTCCCACACGGACACTCTCCCTTTGTTGCCTCCATTATACTTAATATTACAACGATGAGTTAATACCATGAAAAGCGCAAGCACATCGGGCATGAAGTAGTCCGCGACATGAATTTTGGCTCTCCGCCATGTGTGAAAGGGTATGTTTGACCCAGCACGAAATAGCACCATCGTTTTCCACCCCAGGGAAGAAGGTTTCAAATGCCCAGCGTTGCGTACAACACACCCCAGGAATGCTGGAGAGGTTAAAAGTGCAGCTTGATGATATTCATTAACTGCCCATATTAATGTCTCAACTTATCTCTCCATTCACGACACCACGTGGAATTGAGGCCTATTTAAGTTATTGATTTTTCTCTAAAGTTCGTTGGTGGTTGAATATGTAGCATTAACACAAACCACTTGCATCATAACGTATGGATTTGTGAGGAAAAGTGAAATGCTCTAGTGAACGAGCACAACATTGACACCTAATCTCTTATTCTTCATTATTTCAATTTGGTCTCCTCGTACCCTTCTTCATGTATTTTTCTTTTTTTGAACAAGACATACTCTCACATGGGGTTTCTTCACGTCGTTTTCACTATGTAAAAATTGGCGCATGATCTGTTATTCCTCATTATTTAAACATGGATGAGACATACTATCCACATCAGGAAGGCCCTCTTCATGGCGTTTTCTTCCACAGAATTTCCAAGTACTCCCAAATGCCAAAGCGTTAGTTCAATAGTCAAGTGGGAAGATTTTTGTGTAAGCGGGTGACAACAATGCTCTTTTTCTAATTTGGAAGAAGAAGGACGTCGATCGCATTATGTGTAAAATGCTATTTTGATAAAATCACACTTGGTGCAGGACTGTGGCATTTACGATTTTTCATGTTGGAATGTTTCGTTAAGATTAATAATCAAGCACAATAATTCTATTTACGCATAATGCTATTTTACACTGCTTTATTCTCATAATGGTATGTATGCATAATGCTAAGAAGAAAAATTGGATGGGGCATGTCTACATAAAAAAATTTCCAAAATACGCTGCTCTCAACTCAGCCTTCACTTATAACAAATCTAAAACATTTCAATACGTATTTCTGGTGCATCGACGTATGCTTTCATCTGCTGAAGGTCAAGACTGGTTATGTCAAGGTATGAGAACGGTCTACACAGTCACCTGTGATGGAATATGAAAGAGAGTCACGACAAGGCAGAAACGTAAGCCTGCATCCCACAAAACACCTTATTAAGTCCGAGGAAACATATCCAAAAAAAAACATTGGCACACAATGAATACCTGTGCGCGATGGTGGAAATTGTTTCAAACTTGTAACTACGCTAAGGTTCTGCAATAACTACACGCTAGTTTATTCTATGATGATAACCCCTCTCAAAAGTCGATTAATTCAAGAAGAATAATCTGCCGGGCTGAGGAGATACAAGCCACATTTTGATTGTTCCCTCGTCCATATGGCAACGCACTGTTTCCCATTACTCTGACAGTCTCATCCCAAGAGGCATGCAGCCACACTAGCCATCATGCCACAGATTAACTCTCAGTTGATCATTCAGAGCCAAGACAGCATTAAAAATGCAATCGGTCACTGGGTTGAAGAAATGAGGAGTAGGTTGAACATGTGACTGACTTGAAAATGTGACTGTACGACCTCTGTGAGGTCGCATTGCATGAAAAATCAGTAACTCGCACTATTCTCAAGTGGCTGGGTCACAGAACTTGCAAAGCCATCCAAAATGTGACCACCCAACCATGCGACTACGCGACCAAGTTTCCAGGTCGCAAATCATGCAAAGTCATTCGAGGTGCGACCTCCCGACCATGCGACCATGCGACCAAGTTGTGAGGTTGTGGAACATACTAGTTTACACATGAAGAGTGATATCCACCATCTTCCAAACCAGTTTAAAATGGTATTGCACATTCACATGAAACTTTCATTAATTCATGTGGAGCCTATAGTTAAGCGACATATGTTAATGTGATGGGCTTCATTTTATAATGGTGGGTTTAAATATACGTTGGAAAAGTTTAATTATGGTGGTATTACGATGGTTTTTAAGACCATAATTTGAAATGGTGCTACTGTGCCTACATGGAAATAAAGAATATGATAGGTAATCAGTCTCGGGAGAGGATTCTTTGTGTTTTTGCTGCACCATCAAAGAGATACAAGGTGTTTGAAGATAAGCATGCACCTTTGTTCAAAAGAGTGTCGTTCAAGACCATTGCTAAATTCACATGGTTTGCAACACCTTATCTACTGATGTGCTCTAACAGCTAAGTGAACTATATGCAGCTGAGCATGAGAGGAGCGAAGCACTTTCTCATGCCAAGCATAGCTTCAACATGATGGAGTCTGCGGAAAATGTTGGGGATAAAGTACAGTTATTAAAGGGGCATAGGGAAAGCCTACACAAGCCATTCTCTTTGATGACTTAATGACACAACACTTGACCACACAGGGGTCTAAAGTTATCATTTTCACTTGTGCAATTAATTAAATATGCCCCTAACATTATTATTCGATTAATGAAGACATGTAACCTAAGCTATGTGACTGCAGGTGAAAGCTGCTGATCTACACGATGAGCTGGAGCTTTTCCCAGCAAACAAGAGGGTCCTTTTCAAGGAAAAGGATGCGGGACAAGGAATATTGCTACGAAATCCAAATATCAGCAAAAGAAGGTCACAAGTCGTAGATCTGCTTGAGGTCACAAGTTGCAAATCTCCTCAGGTCGCAAGTCGCATATCTGCTTGAGGTCGCAGGTCACACATTTACTCTGGTTGCAAGTCGCAGATTCCTTGAGGTGGCAGGTCACAAAATCTACTCGGTCACAAGGTAGCCCAACGGTCAGGGAGGCAAAAGGTCAAGGAAGCCCAAGGGGAAATTTATGTCCTATAAATACTTCTTTCGACGATTGTAAAGGATATTTTTTTTGGGACTCGAGCTGAGAACATTATATTACCCGGACTATACAATTTTGAGTATGAATACAAGAATTTTGAAAAATCCCTTTATGGCTCTGATGTTGATATATGTATGAGCACTATGAGTATTATATTTTTCAGTTTCTATACATCTTTAGATTAATGGAACTATATCTTTAATTCATATCACATTTGCATGATAGTTTACTGAATATATGTTAATAGTGGTTGAGTTCATTTTGATCTCTTAATGAATGTTAATGACTTTTTTTATTAGCATTTGTATTATTATTTAAACCTTTCAGAAAGTGAAGGGCATTTTTGCCATAAATAATTGTTTTTTTTGTGGTCAGAACATCTTACAAGCATGACCCTAATGATGTGTTGTTAACAACACTTCCTTCGGCACTTATGCTTTATTATTTCATCTCGCCACGCATAGTGTTATATGTACATTTAATGCATCAATCATATGTCTTGTATCATCTGATTAAGTGTGTAACCATAGGTTTATAGATTTTAAGCGAGACCCGAAGAAAGGAGAAATCGGCGGTAGTCGGACCCACACCCCAGATGGGATCCCTATTCCAAAGGGTTCAAGGTCTAATTGGGACTTTTTACCGGGTAGATCCCTTGCTGTTGGCCAGACAGATTTTCCCGTCAATAGAATTGGCACTAGAAGGAGGGCCAGATGACAAGCTGAGCCCTTAGAGCCTGCAGTTAATCTAATATCTGTAATGGCTTGTCCCCATATAATCCTCCCGAGATGTTTGTCAGATTTTTATGAGCCTTGACGCTTCATCCCTGATGAACTTATGTATCACTTGTCCCAGCTAAAATTCGATGGTGAAAACAGAGTGTCCATAACCCAACACCTTTTAGATTTCTGTGACTTTGGTGAGTGCTACAAAATTGACAATGAAGGTTTCATTTGTTTTCTTTTCTCCCTCACTCTCGAAGGTCGTGCTAAGTAATGGTGCCACACATTGCTGGAAGCTTCCATTCACTCGTTTGAACAGCTCGCCAGTGAATTACAACAAGATTTTCACAGGTACGATTTTCAAAATGTATTAATAAAGTTAAATGACATCATAATGGGACCTCCGGAACCTCTAGATGAATTCTCTATCATATTTTTTCATTATTGTTTTGAGTTCCCTAAAAAGGATGTTGATTGGAAATTTTTAAGTGAACAGTTCGGGTATGTGATTCTTGTTTCCTTGAAAATTTTCAATTAGCAACCCAGCCTGATCCTAGTGGTCCCTATGACGACCCATGGATTTCCAGTTGTTCAGACTTCGTCCCTAATGTTTCATTTTCCATCTCCCCGAGTCTAGACCACATTCAGGCCTCCAAAGAGAGTATTACTGTTTGTGATATTCCTGCTCTTCCTCCTGAATCACCGTGTAGTGGAGTTGTGACCTCGAAAGTTCTAAGAAATGATAGATGGGTGTGAGAAGATAAAGCCTATTGTACTACCTTTGAATCTTTCACACGCCCTGTCGAATCAAAGCTTGAAAACCAGACAGGCCCAACATCCCTCCAAGTTCATGAAACCTGCTTCGAACCTACTTGATGTCTCCCTAGGCACAGTCCTAAATATGATTCGCACACTAATAACAAATTGAATCCTGTCCCAGATAAATTTGACCTTACAAAATCCCCAATAAATTTGGACCATCATAGGCATGCAAGACCATTGTTCACACCAGATAACATCGATATGCAAGATGAAAGTCCTTGTACGGTTAACACCCCTATGGCCCGATCTCTTCCTTCATTATTCCCCGATTTATTTCATGAGTTCGTCACACCAGTAATTTCTTCAAGACAATAAAAATTTCCTTATACTGGTATTGGCGACAATCATAAGCACACGGATGGTGTTTCAAAATCATAGTGCAAAATTGATAAATATTTTAGATCTGATCTTTCTCACTCAAAATATTTAGATAGCCATAGGAATGATTTCCTATTTGGGCAACCTCAAGATGTCCCCTTTATTGATCCAGCCCAATTGGTAACTCCTGGGGAGCCTAACATGCTAGGTACCCATCTTGATCAAATCAATGGCTCCAGCGATCACTACTTATTTGAAAAAATGTTCACTCATACTGCTGAGGACTGTCACTCGTATCTCTCTACCGACTATAATCCACCTTATGAATATTCGAGTACCTATCAAGGAATCAAAGCACTTTCGCTTCTGTCGATCGTTACCCCTAGTCCTTTTGATCCTGACGAGACCCCTAAAACAACTCCAACTAGGGTTTCTCAGCTTAGGGTTTCGGAAATGACGATCCCCAAGTACCATGCTCCTCCCAGCATAACCGCGTCGAATTCACCCCACCCTGGAAAATCTAAATAATATGATACATTGGATTATCAATCTGTCAGTGTGCAAACATTCGACCGAATTGATACAAATCCCACTGACATTTTTCAACTCACCATAATCCATGATCACATCCATTCGCCTGTTGATCTCGCCAAACCATCAAAGTTGGGAAACCCGCCGCTCGAAGGTCCAGATTTTGTTCAAAACGGTAAGGAATTGTAGCCTCCACTAACAGTGGGTTCAAATCCTCATATCCTTGACAGATTCCAAGAGCAACTCCGAACTAGGGTTTTCAAAATCAGGGTTTCTACTCTTGGATTCGCAAGTATCTATAATTCGCCTGGAACATGCTTTTTGTTTCCATCCCGTAAAATCAATCATCCTCACCACCACAATGAGGTTGCTAGTTGGCTCGACCAACCCTATCCGGTGGATGTGCCTGCAAATAGGCAATGGCTTACCCAGCGCCCATCAGACCTAGGATTGTGCATGAATGGATGTGTGTTATTTATAAATAGTTTTAAGTTTCGAGAATATATTGTTGTGTATCAGGATAAGAGTGAAATTCAGTTTTCACAATCCACTCTAGCATGTTCTCTGGTAAGTAGCCATGGCCTTCTTGCTATTGCACATGCTCTTCAGGTAATTCTTGCTATTAGTGCACGATTTTGTATGCTAGCTCTGATTGGAACGTTGTTGTTCTTGTAGGGCGGGATATAATGCAGTGGTTGCACTGGAAAGCTGATTTCACATAACCCGACCGCCTCATTGGTTAAGCTAGGGTTTTAGGTGTAGGCTAGCTAGGACCTGTTAATAAAAAAAATTTAGTTCAAAGTTTTTAATTAGGTTTAATTGACAAATTTTTACTTTATAATTTAAAAGTGTGTTTGCTATTTTTGTTTACGATTAATATCTTAGGCATCATCATGTTACAAGTATTTTCCACTCATTTATTTTTCAGTTGCTTGTTGCTACATAAGTAATCACTGCTTGTATTGCGCCTCTTTTCCACCTACAACTGGTTGATCGTTCTCGCACATGGCATTGCATTGCATCTTGAGCCTCATCTATTACATTGCGTCGTACACTCTCTTCCTCACATCATTTCCGCTGGTTGTTGACATAGCTTTGAAATTTTTTGACATATCGCCTACTGCTGCATGAGCCCTCATTGAAACCCTACCGCCTTGCAGACTTTTTTTACCCCGATTGCTGAATCAATAACCCCATTTTTTGCTTGAGGTTATGGTGGCTATCTCAAGAGGAAGCTTCCTCGCAGGACATGTCATCGAAGTCACATTCTCAACAAGATGTCTATGAGTATAAGCTTATTAGCCAAGGAGATACGAGCCAGTTGTTTGTGGGAGACCTAATGAGTTTGAATCACCCAATACCCGTAAGCCTAAGCCTTGTGCCTAGCATAGTCTTGGACATCTTAATGATCTTTTTTTTACACTTTAACTATTGTGGTATATGGGATGTGAAGGTTTGGCACAAGGGAAAATCCAAATCAAGATATCTTTCAGTTTCTGTAAAATAAGAAACAACGTCTCTTGATCGTAAAATAAGTCGATATCCCTCATCCTCCCATGAAAAATAAGTGCCACGAGCACATGAAAATAAGTGCTACAAGCACATGAAACAAATAAGGGTAAAGGATCGACAAAGGCTTCCTGCGTAGAGAGGTAATGCAACGACTCCGCCTGGGTACTGACCAGGCTCACTGGTAGCGGAGCAAAGCTTGTGATTTCCTGAAGTGACTCCGCCGGGGTACTTTCCAGGCCTGCTGGCAGCAGAGAAACACCAAAAACTTACTTTAAATATCCTAAGAATAATAAACCCGCTGCCTTGCTCTTCACATCATCAACAAGCTACTGGGATCTGTGAACTTCCGCTTTGATGTGTTATGATTAGCGAGACCTAGCTGAGGCACAAGAACTGGGCATACCTGTAAAGGCCAAAGTAATACAAAGGGTACCAGCAGAACCTGTTAAATATTCCCTTGTATCACTATCTTGGCTCAGACTATTGTTGTGATATTTACAGAGATGCTGGATTTTATTAGTGGTTCGCCATTTGTTGTAGCCACTACAACACCACCCAAAATTTTGGGTATATTCAAAATTTCGGGTCCCCCTCTGCTCGCTTAGTCATTAAGGTCTTTCACCTGACTTGCAGTCACTAACATCCCAGTGACCTATCCCAAACCCCTCATGAGCTTTCTCACCATCGTGAATATATGTTGTTGCTGCAGTCACACCATGTGTGGGAGGGATCATCTAGCATACTCTCGAATAGGAACTTTTCTGTGCATTGAGGATGTGCTTTAGCATTCCCCTCACCATGGGTCATTAAGCATGTTGTTTGAGTACTTCTATTAAGCTCATTGGTCTCATATAATTTATCTAGGGGTACCATTATCAAAGAATAACTGTGAACTAATTGATGTTATGACGTTTCACACAGGTCAATCTCACGGCTGATAAACTCATCAATGTTGTCATGGCACTAAGGGAAATAAAATTAAGCTCAAAAACAAGGTCACAACTGTGAAACATAACACTTTCATCCACATGCCCCCTTGCCCAGGTGGGGACGAGACTTAAGGCTACCATTGAAGAACATTGTTAAGGCAGATGAAAAGGATATAGCCACAAATGAGAAGGAGGAGAAAGTTAACATTATTTTCAGATGGACGATGGTGTGGCGCATGTTCATTCAGATAGAGGATCAAGGAAATAATTTTTTATGGTTGACCGATGCAACAAAATTCTTCATTGATGCACATCAGATACCTAGACTCATTTCGTTGTGAAATATAAAAATCCTGGAAGAGTGTTATGGCATTTGCATATCAGAGTATTGGTTGTCCATGGCAATCTAAGTATCTTCGCGCTCTATGTCTTCAGAAGAACTTGTGCTGAAGACATTCAACACTCCGGAAAAAGTGAAGAGATACTTGGAGCATTGTCCTTTGGCTTCCAAACATTAACATTGGTGCCTTTGTTCAAGTATGTCTTTATAGTGTTGATATCTGGTGACAACGACGAAGGTGGTGGTTCGAAGCAGCCATAGGCATTCATTCGAAATACAGTAGCTGTGACAGGGGTTTTGGAAGAAACCCTTTGCATTCTAGGCTCCCATTTTCGCATCCTTCGGTGGGACCCCAGTAAGTTTAAAGATATATATGATGAATATCACTAGAGCTATGATTGAAAAGTTTGGACAAAATATGGGAAAATTAGTAAAACACATGTTTAAGTATGACTCCACCATCTATCATGTCTCATCTTCATTCGTAAGAGGACGAAATAATTTTTCTTGCTTCATATTTGAGGATGGTAACTATGTGTGGAAATGCATAGATGCCTCGCCTATACTCTTAAAATCCCACATGGACACTCTCCCTTTTTTGCCTCCATTATACTTACTATTACAACAATGAGTTAAGACAATGAAAAGCGCAAGCACATCGGGCACGAAGTAGTCCACGGCATGAATTTTGGCTCTCCGTCACGTGTGAAAGGGTATTTTTGACATAGCACGAAACAACACCATCGTTTTCCACCCCAGTGATGAAGGTTTCAAATGCCAAGCGTTGTGTACAGCACACCCCAGGAATGCTAGAGAGGTTAAAAACACAGCTTGATGATATTCGTTAATCGCCCATATTAATGTCTCAACTTCTCTCTCCATGCATGACACCACGTGGAATTGAGGCCTATTTCAATTATCGATTCTTCTCTAAAGGTCGCTGGTGGTTGAATATGTAGCATTAACACAAACCACTTACGTGTATTTCTCTGCGCATTATGGATGGGGGCATCATAACGTATGTATTTGTGAGGAAAAGTGAAACTCTCTAGTGAACAAGCACAAATTGATACCTAATCTCTTATTCTTCATTATTTCAATTTGGTCTCCTCATGCCCTTCTTCATGGATTTTTTTTTTTTTAGCAATACATACTCTCACATGGTGTTTCTTCACGTCGTTTTTGCTACGTAAAAATTGGCACATGATCTGTTATTCCTCATTATTTAAACTTGGACGAGACATACTCTCCACATGGGGAGGGGCCTCTTCACGGCGTTTTCTTCGACAAAATTTCCAAGTAATCCCAAATGCCAAAGCGTTAGGTCAATATTCAAGTGGGAATATTTCTGTGTAAGAGGGTGAAAACAATACTCTTTTTCTAATTTGGCAGAAGAAGGACGTCGACCGCATTATGCGTAAAATGATATTTTGATAAAATCACACTTGGTGCAGGACCGTGGCCTTTACGATTTTTCATGTTGGAATGTTTAGTTAACATTACTAATCAAGCACAATAATGTTATTTACGCATAATGCTATTTTACACTGCTTTATTCTCATAATGATATTTATGCATAATGTTAAGAAGAAAAAGCAGATGGGGCATGTCTGCATAATTTTTTTTCCAAAATACGCTGCTTTCAACTCAGCCTTCACTTATCGCAAATCTAAAACATTTCAATACGTATTTCTAGTGCATCGACATATGCTTTCATCTGTTAAAGGCCAAGAATGGTTATGTCAAGGTATGATATCGGTCTACACAGTTGCCTGTGATGGAATATGAAGGATAATCATGACAGGGCAGAGGCATAAGCCTGCATCCCATAAAACACCTTATTAAGTCTGAGGAAACATATCCGGCAAAAAAAATTGGCACACGATGAATACCTGTGCGCGGTGGTGGAGACTGTTTCGAAGTTGTAACTACACTAAGGTTCTGCATTAACTACGTGCCGGTTTATTCTATGATGATAACCCCTCTCAAAATTCGATTAATCCAAGAAGAATAATCTGTCGGGCTGAGGAGATACGAGCCACATTTTGATTGTTCCCTCGTCCATATGGCAGCACACCGTTTCCCATTACTCTGGTAGTCTCATCCCAAGAGGCATGTAGCCACACTAGCCATCATGCCACAGATTAACTCTCAGCTGATCATTCAGAGCCAAGACAACATCAAAGATGCGACAGGTCACTGAGTCACAGAACTAAGGAGTAGGTTGAACATGCGACTGACCTGAAAATGTGACCGTACGACCTCTGTGAGGTGACATTTCATGAAAATGCAGTAAGTCACACTATTCTTAAGTTGCTGGGTCGCAGAACTTGCAAAGCCATCCGAAATGCGACCACCTAACCATGCGACTACACAACCAAGTCGCCAGGTCGCAAATCATGCAAAGTCATCCGAGGTGCGACCTCCCGACCATACGACCATGTGACCAGGTCGCCAGGTCGCGAAACAGACTAGCTTACACATGAAGAATGATATCCACCATCTTCCAAACCAGTTTAAATTGGTATTGCACATTCACATGAAACTTTAATTAATTCATGTGGAGCCTATGGTTAAGCGGCATATGTTAATGTGATGGGCTTCATTTTATAATGGTGGGTTTAAATATACATTGGAAAAGTTTAATTATGGTGGTATTACGATGGTTTTGAAGACCATAATTTCAAATGGTGCTACTGTGCCTACATGGAAATAAAGAATATGATAGGTAATCAATATCGGGAGAGGATTCTTTGTGTTTTCGTTGTGCCATCAAAGAGATAAAAGGTGTTTGAAGATAAGGATGCACCTTTTTTCAAAAGAGTACCGTTCAACACCATCGCTAAATTCACATGGTTTGCAACTCCTTATCTACTGATGTGCTCTAACACCTAAGTTCGCTAGACACAGCTGAGCATGAGAGGAGCTTGATGGAGTCTGAGGAAAATGTTGGGGATAAAGTACAGTGATTAAAGGGGCATAGGGAAAGCCTACACAAGTCGTTCTCTTTGATGACTTAATGACGGAACAGTTGACCACACAGGGGTCTAAAGTTATCATTTTCACTTTTGCAATTAATTAAATACGCCACTAGAATTATTATTTGATCAATGAAGACATGTAACCTAAGCTATGTGACTGCAGGTGGAAGCTGTTGATCTGCACGATGAGCCAGAGCTTTTCCCACCAAACAAGAGGGACCTTTTCAAGGCAAAGGATGCGGGACAAGGAATATTGCTATGAAATCCAAATATCACCAAAAAAAGGTCGCAAGTCGTAGATTTTCTTGAGGTAGAAAGTCACAAATTTTCTCAGGTCACAAGTCACATATCTGCTTGAGGTCACAGCTCACACATTTACTCGGGTCACAAGTCGCATATTGCTTGAGGTCGCAGGTCACAAAATCTACTCAGTCGTAAGGCATCCCAACGGTTAGGGAGGCAAAAGTTCAAGGAAGCCCAAGGGGCAAGTTATGTCCTATAAATACTTCTTTTGAGGATTGTAAAGGATCTTTTTTTGGGACTCGAGCTAAGAACATTGTATTACTCGGACTATACAATTTTGAGTATGAATACAAGAATTTTGCAAAATCCCTTTGTGGATCTGATGTTGATATATGTATGAGCACTATGAGTATTATATTTTTCAGTTTCTAAACATATTTAGATTAATGGAACTGGATGTTTAATTCATATCACATTTGCATGATAGTTTACAGAATATATGTTAATGGTGGTTGAGTTCATTTCACTTTCTTAATGAATGTTAATGATTTTGTTTATTAGAATTTGTATTATTATTTAAACCTTTCAGGAACTGAAGGGCATTTTTTCCATAAAGAATTGTTTCTTTTGTGGTGAGAACAACTTACAAGCATGACCCTAATGATGTATTGTTAACAACACTTCCTTCGGCACTTATGCTTTATTATTTCATCTCGCTATGCATAGTGTTATATGTACATTTAATGCATAAATCATATGTCTTGTATCATCCGATTAAGTGTGTATCCATAGGTTTATAGAGTTTAAGCGAGACCCAAAGAAAGGAGAAATCAGCGGTAGCCAAACCCACACCCCGGACGGGATCCCTATTCCAAACGGTTCAAGGTCTAATTAGGAATTTTTACCGGGGAGATCCCCTACTGTTGGCCAGACAGATTTTCCCGTCAACATGCTAACAATATTCATTATTAGCTAATAAAATTGCCTGATGAAGGAGTGTTCAGATATACTTCATATCCGTTACATCTCTTCTTATTCTTTCAAGAAGATAATTTTCCCTTGCAGTACAGAAGATGGATATCGAAGGAAAACCAATGTCAGTAATATTTTGGACCTCTCTTCTGAGAAATAATAGCAGTGAGTATAGTTATAGTGATTTCAATGACCTATTTATCATACCTTCTATCAGTTTGCTAGATAAAGCAGAACAACCAAGAATAAATGAAGATATCAAAAGGATTTTACAATTTTTTGAAAACTGTAAAGTAGGTGATTGGTATTTATACAAAAATCACACTGAGATTAGAATATATGGTGCAATCTTGGCCCCATACAAATTGCTAAATTTTTTGACCACCAGGATTTTTTTTCTAGAGTACATCAGGCAGATTTTGAATGTTGATGCAGTAAATTTCATAGCATTTAAAAAGAAGGCACAATTTAAATTAAGAAGTTAAATTGGCTCTTTCATTGTAAATAGCAAAGATGCCTTAAAGGAAGTATCCAGCAAGCTATCAGTATTCATGTTTCAGGAAATTTTTTATTGGAACTATGACCCTTAGGGTATTATAAGAAATCTCAGAATTAAAAGAAAATTGCCCTCATTTCTCCATGAATCAAGTCCAATAATTGAGAAATATGCCAATTAGTTGGAATGGGTGGCCAATACCTTAATTGATAATGATCAGAATAAGTAGGCAGACAATTTGAACAGTACACAGGTGGTTACAGTTGACCATCTAGCAGAAGTATCAAACAAAAGACCAAGGAACAAAGAAGGATATTTAGCCGAAACAATCATTGAAAACAAGTTCAAATCAGTATAAAGAAGAAAGGCCAAAATTACTACATTAGAAAAAGAAGGAATCATATATATTGATGACACTAATCAACAAAAGACATATGATGAAGCCACCATAATTTTTAATGAAAATCTCAAAGAAATTCAAAGTGAATAGGTACAAGCACAGGGTAAAGGTAAAGAGTTGGTTGAAATGGAAGTGGATACAGAAGGTCCTTCTTGTTCTTCTAAAAAACTTGAAGAAACTGATTCTGATATCCAGAAGAGGTTCAAGCTAATCAGAGAGAAAAATGAATTTTATTCTAAACTTCTCAAGGAAAAACCAGGAGATAAGGACAGATTAGTAACTGCATTTAATTACTCAACCAACCAAATGATCATGTCTTTTCTCCAACCAGTGGTAGCACATCCAAAATCAGCTTTAGACTACAAAAATATAGAATTTGCAGTAAATTCTGATACTATTCATGAGCTAGATCAGATATAATTTCACAGGAATGCATCAGAAATGTTATATTCAAAATTAGTAAGCAAAACAATGAGTGCCACTATGCTTCAAAAGACTGTATCCAACTTTCAAATTCAAATGAAGTTGGATAAAGCATCTTTACATGCCAAGGATTTGATAATAAAATCCTTAGAAGATTTGGTAATTGACTCTGGAGTAGACCCTTCTAATACTGAAGCTGCTAAGAAGTTAATAAGACAGAAGAATGATCATATTACAGCCTTAAGAAAGCAGCTCAAATTACCACAGAGTGAGCACCCTCAAACAAAAGAAGTTCTTCAGGAAAAGAGAGAGAAAGAAGAAAATATGCAACTTCTTTTGAAAATAACAGCCTAGATAAAAAATATGGAAACCCAGATAGAAGCTCTTATGCAAGAAATTGAAAATTTGAAGAAAAATCAGCAAGTTTCCATTCCTACAGTTATTCCAACTGTAAGTATAGTTGTTCCCTCAACATTGATAGAACATTTAACACCGAAAGGAGTATTGGCAACTGTAGTGTCAATTACTTCTAAATACATCTATGCCACTTCTTCATCAACATCACAGGTAAATACAACAAGGGAAACAACTACCATAGTTAAAGCTATGGAAGATATGTCCATAAAAGAGAATGAGATAATCAGTTTAAAAGGCACCATCAGAAATTTGGAAACATCCAATAGAGATGCCTTAATCACTTAAAAAGGACATGAACAGAGGGCTAACAGATTACAGGAACAGGTTAAAATTCTTCAACATGAGTAAATCTCACTGAGCAAGTATCCTACATTAAGAATTATATGTGGAATAACATCATTCGGGGCATACATTTGCAATGGCCCTCAATCCAAATAATTTATGAAAAAAAAGAGTTACTTAAAGTAGCACAGATAGAAATACAGATGACCAAAGAAGAATTGGCTGATAAGCATGCTCAAGCGTTAAGGCTTATCACATTTTTTAATAGTAAATAGAGAGAATAACTTGAAGAGTTAAAAATTTAGGACAGAACTGAAAGTATACTCCAAATCAATAAAGTCTTGAATAAAAGAAACATGATGAATAATTTGGAGGACAAATGCAAAGATATGAACTTGGATATCACTAGATTTGAGGCCAAATACACAGTACTGTCACAAGCAGGTTTACCAGATATTCATGCATTGAATGAGAAGTTAATGCCACAAAATGATTATGACAACAAAATCAAGGCATATGCCAAAGAGCAGATCAATAAACATTTACCTCAAGGGTCCCCTACTAGTAAGGTCATTCTGGAATATTTTGAAAACTTGTTCTTTTTACAAATTGAGATCAAGCATATTTTTGTGGTTAAGCCCAATTTTGCAAAAAATATAGAAGCATATGAGAGTTTCAGGAAGCTAAAGAGCATGAAAATTCCCAGCTCAGAGAAATGGAAAGAATTCATTGATTTACTATGAAAAATTTGCAGTAAAAGTATATCAAGATGAAAAATTAGTCGTCAAAGTGTATCAGATGTCAAAGAGTATTAGTAAAAGAAAATTGTTACTGCCTAGTTATTTTTCAATTACAGCAGTAAAATAGTGAAAATCAGAGATAAAGAGTATCAGAACAGAAGGTGAAAAGGAGGATTTTTCTACAAGTCATATTCCACGAGATAATGTCTCAAGTGCCAGCAATGCTTCCAGCTAATCTAAAAATCAGTTTGATTAGGATAAACAGTTCTATTTTTCCTTGTAAAAGAGGACAACTTGCATACTATTTTTCTGTTGTCCCTCTTCTTATGTAATATTTCTTATTCTTGCTTGAGATATTCTCTCAAACTTATGAGATATTTTGTAAGAAATTTATTTGTATAAATACTTCGTCTTTCAAGGTATTCAGTGTGGAATAAAATCTGAAGATTACTATAGACTTATTTTGTTGAAACATTGGGACTTTTTGTGAGTTAAATTGAAGTAGAAAGCTGGAGACTGAAGCAAAATACATCATATTTAAGGATTCATGAGATAAACAGATGAGTACAGTATTTTCATGTTTTCATTGTGTATTTATTTAAGTTTCATTCATATATCATATGTATTTTCCTTCTTAAATGATAAAATAGGAAATTTATTATATAATTAGTGTTAAAAAGCTCTTTGTATTTACTAGTTGTCATTATTTATGTTTTCTGTTGATTTCCAGACTAGAGAATTCTTAAATGCTCTTTAGTTTTGTTTGACCTCACCTTTCACTCTTCCTTTATGTGATCTAAGGATTCTTAATTTCCCTTAGTCTAGAATCACATCATTTCATCAAATTAGCCTTTCAAACCCTCTTAAAGTTATCTAACTTGCCCTTAGAATATTTGCATCTTTTGACCTTGGTTTTCAAGTCTTGTTAGCTAGAAATTTGATTCCATTTCCCAATGGTTAGGTAGATATTTCTATGGTTTCTTTTGTATTCCTTTATTCCTACCAACATTCAAAAAATCAAACCAAATTTTCCACTCATAGCTAGCCTAAAATCCATTACAAAACAAAGCTAAATCATAAGGAGAGATCCCTCTCCGGAATTCAGGAAGGCTAGATCATGAAATATAAAAGAGGTTCTTGGCTACCCCTGGTTTTCTTAACTACAAAAAATCCTCATCCCACAACCTGAGAATTACTAGGGTGATAACAAAAGGAATGCCTAATAGGGGAACTCTTAGTGGTTTCTTGCATGAATATGAATCCCAAACTCATAAGTTTAGAGATTATATCACTTTCCTGGAGTTTTGCAAGGTCAAGGTGATGAGGAGAAAGCAACATAATGTGGATAGATTTCTTCTTTCTACCTTTGATGGTTCCCCTACATGTTCAGCCAGGGCTTGGGTGGAAGAGCTAGACACCTTCTTGTAGCAGCATCATATTTCTGAATATGAAGCCATCAAAGATGCAGCGCTGCAATTTGGAGGTAAGGTCTATGCATGGTGGTTATTTGAGTCCTATACTTTAAAGAATGCAAATACTTCTTCCTATGCAAGGTTCAGTAGAACTTTGGTGGAACAATTTGGTGAAAATAATTCTGAAGCATATGTGGAGAAGATAAACAAATTTAAACAAAAAAAACCTTTGCATGTGATGGAGGGAACCATGGACTCAAAATATTTTCAGAAAACCATGGAAGAGGTTGATATATTACATTGTAATTTGCTGGAGGCAAGGCCTTCATCTTTTATTTTGGCACAAGAAGGCATGGAGGTCCTATTTCCAAAAGAGGATCCAATCATTAGAAGGTTTCCCATTCATGATGAGGAGGCTAAGGGCAACAACGTTGTTAGATTTGGAGTTGATCCAACACCTCATGCAGAGAGAGGAGTAGCTCTTGCTCCCACTGGAGGGATTCTTGCATCTTTGCAAGTAAGTCCCCAAGATCTCATGTGTGGAGATCAAGGCACAACCCATGCTTTACATGTGCCATGGATGAGGAGATGTGAAACTATGGAGATACAAGGAGGAGATAGGGAGGATGACCAGCATCATGTGATGAGGAGCACACATCCCTATCCATTTTAGGTGGTTGATGCACCTAAGAGAGAGACTGGAATGTGTAGTGAGAGTAGGGACAAGTCTTTCCATTCATATATGCAGTCGACTCTTGATGATGATGTCTCATTGCATGGAGACATTTCACCAATGAGACCACCAGATCAGCAAATGATGAGAGATGCTTCACATTTTGAGCCACCATTCATTGATTTCAGAGTAGTGGGGACCTTGGGAGGTAATTTTACAATGTTGAGAGTCTTGGGTGGACTCAAGGAGGAGAGAGGCATTCTCTGAATAGCATCTTACCCACTCTCATTTCAGATTCTGCGTTGTGGCAGAAGCAGCAGAGGAAGGATACCAGCCTTCAAACTTGCATCTTTGGCATGGGAGATTTCAAAGAGGAGGATGACCATATGACAGATGCTCTTCATGAGAGATCATCAACGCTATCACTATGGAGGATAGATCCATATTGGAACTCCCAGTTATTGGTGGAGTATTCCAAGGATATTTTCACTTGCATGATATTGGATGACTAGTTGCATGAGGAGGGATATTCAGTCAGAGATGGGGTCATCTAATATCATGAGAGGATATTCTTATTTGGAGCTTCCAAGGTCAAGGAGAAGTTGCTACAAGCAGCTCATGAGGATTTCATTTTCAACCACACTTATTCTTTAAGAGCATACCGCACCATCATGGAGGGGTATTTTTGGAAGGGGTTTGAGGAGGAGATATATCATCATATGAGGAGATGCAAGAATCATATGGAGATGGATGAGTTAGCATAGCCAACTCTTTTCCCTTTGAGGATGAGGGGAGACTAATCTATGAGCCACTACATTTATATGAGCAAAGCATATGGTAAGAGTATTGTTGATTTTCACAATAATTTATCTATATGTATGCATCTCCTAACCATATATGTGTAGGGATTTGCTCAAAGGAGGAATATTCTTCCTTCTATATGTGGTGGTCTACTTAAGGCCATTATGGATGATCACTCCCTAAGAGGATATGGGGAGGAAATTTCTTATGGAGAACATACTCACATTGCACATTACATCATTCCCTTTCTCCAAACTTGTGAGGAGATTGGGGCAACAAGAAAATGGTGGGGAGGCCATCCATCATTTCAATTTTTATAGAAATTGAGAGTCAAACTGTGTTGGCTACATTTGAGGGACCATTGTCCTTATCCCTTACTCCACATGGTAGCCAGCATGATTCTCCTTATGGTTCCCTTGGTTGATATTGCTATTTATTTTCCTGGGAGAATGATTGGGGGAGAGACACATTGGGTGAATGTGTCCTTGGATGGAGAAAAATACCACACTCTTTGCACTACATGTTCTAAAGGGAGCATGGGAGATGGTATGGCCACCACAAAAACACATTTTTTTCCTTATGAGGTGAGCCATATGATGAATGTGATACCATATGATGATGACTTCCAAATCATCACAAATGAGATGATTTGGGCCAACATGTTTCATAAATTTGGAGGAGATATCCTTAGAAGTCTAATATTAATCTTGCCACTTGAAGGCAATGTCATTACAGCCTAGGATCAACATACACTCTACACTTATCTTAAGTGGACAAGAGGATAGCATGAAGTATACTCTTTTGTCTACCAAGATCAAATTTTTAGCCCACCTACATTGTGAGAGCCAAAGGTGGAAGAGGTTTTTTAGGAGTTGTCATGTTGGGAGGTACCTCATTTTGCATGGATGATTGCTTGGGGAATGGACGATCCACATGAGGAAGATTTTCTTCAACACATTTTAGACTCCATGTCTTGGTAGGAGGCTTCCTAGTTCTATCCTTGTATTTACTTGAGGACATGAAACACTTGGGAGGGGAGGACTATAATATTCCCATTTTAGCATGTTAGCCACCTATAAATTCTGTCATACTCAATGGTGGCTAAGCTTATCTTTTAAACCTTCAAGAGATAGTTCCCTTTGAAAAATTATCATCTTTTTAAGTTTTATGATGATTATTACCTTTGAGTTAATCTTCACTGTTGTTTCACTATTAGCCCTAAGGTACCTGTTGTTTACCAAAGAAAACTCTTGATGAGCCTCCATTCTCATCATTCACTTCTCCATCTCATTTTCACAAATCATCTCCATTTCCACCCCTATTTTTCTTTACAAATTTCCCCTTTCATCCTTTCATATTAACCTCCAAACCATTAAAACCCTCTTTTAAACCTTATATAATCCTTTTATTTGGTTTAAAAATCCTTTTTCTAGCCTACCGAAACCCTCATTTGGCCTTAAAATCCCTTTTATCTGGCCTAAAAACAGTCTTTTGCACTATAAAGTATTAAGCCCCCGAGGGCTTATATCCATTAGCCCTTTTTCTCATATGAATAAGCCCCGCAAACAGTGACTTAATAATTTTAAAACTCCGCGTTAAAAACCTTTCCTTCTATTTATTTCTCCATTCCCGACACTATGGTATCGAGCGAATCTAAACTGTTGATCTACATAGATCAACGGCTGGCAGGCCATCTATATTCTGCCTTCCATCTACTACTCTTTCCTTCCCTTTTTAAATATTTCCGCTTCGTCCTGTAATCTCGATCGTCCATCCAAAGAATTTGACGATCCGGACTTAACCCGATAAGCCAACACCCGTCCATTATGCGACAAAGCAACCGACAAAATCATAGACCCCACCCGTCTTCCAACCTCGCAACTTTTCGTTCGTTGCATGTAATCCGCACCATGGGATCTGCGGCTTGTGATATGATGGCCATCGATTGATATCGCGTAATTTTTGGCCTCTCCCCACAGTGTGCTACTTCTGCGCGATAAAAGTGGTTTTCATTTGCCACGTGTCGAGCGATGAATGGAATCACCTTCCAAAAGTTAATACCGCGTACCCCCCTAAATGTTGCATGAAAACCACTGATGGTTTTCCCGAAACTGATTCTTCCCAATTCGCAGCATATTTTAAATTTGAAACCCTATTTCTATGTTTACCATAGAAACCTATCCTCCGCTGCAAATTTCTCCATCCTCACTGCTTCGAAACACTTCCACGAACCTTCCAAAGCAGTTTAAACCAATAAATCGCAGGATTTAAATAAAGTTGTGTGTTTTTTATGCAGGTTTAATGAAGATTAAGGTTAAAACCATCCCATAGATGATTACAGTATTATGGGCCGAGGATGACGATCCTCATGGACCTTGATACAATTTCAAAGGGTTTGTGAGTTCTAAATTACACGTTTTTAGGGAATTGAGAGATCATGATTATCGATCCACTAAACGAAACCCTCCACTCAAGCAAACACTCTACACACCTGCAAACAAAAAAAACAGTGAGCATCAATTAATTAAAGTGTATCAACATCAAAGACAGAGGATGGAAGCATAATCCAAAGATTAAAATTTGTAAACAAAGTTTAAGGAGATCAAGGCACAAATTGAATATCAAAGGCCCAATCCACAGAATGAATAAAAAAATCCAGAAAAACCTCGAATGCCACATCACAGGGGCTAATTGAATCCCTACCTACCAAAATTTCCACTTGTAACCTCTCTACCTCAATGGAATACCCAAATCAATTTTCAATCAGTAAAATTAATACTAAAGACAGTTGAACAGTTATTACAAACAAAGGAAGATATTTCAAACTATCAGTAAAGTTATTGAAAGGATAAGAAAATTCCTGAAAGTCAATTTTTCTACCCACTAAGCCTAAAAAGTAGAAAACAGAGTTAATAGAATAGATTTATAATTAAATGAATTCTTGCCTTATGCCTTGCATGGTTTTCAAGGCTAGGAGTTGCATTTAGTATAGAATTAATTACACTTCAACCCTGGGAACTCTTCCACCTCCTCTTTTTCTTATAAAATCTCCTTGAGGAGCACATTGTAAAGGGTTGGTTGGTGACTAGTTGTAACATTGGAACTCTCTGAAATAATACATAGTCTATTGAAGCTGAAGAAGAAATTGAAGTCTTGGAAGCTGGATTATGTTTTGAAATGCTTGTTCTTGAGAAGGCTATATCATTGGATCCCTGAGCTCGGCTATTGGTGATGTATTATGAACCGTCTATTGTTTTTCCTGTTTTCATTATGTTTCATAAATTCTTACTACAGTAGGATGAAAATTTTAGGCTAAGAAAGGACTCCTAGAAGCACCTTAGACCTGTTTATCCTTCATTGTTTTATGTTTTCTTTTGCTAAGGCATTTTAGAGTCTTTAATCATTCTCATGAACCCTTATGCTTGTTTATTTCTCAAATAGTTCAAATAGTTGGTTCCAACATGATTTATGGTTTTCCCTATTTGTTTGCTACCACTTAAAAACTATTTTTGAAGTCTCCCTTTGAAGTACCATTGTTTATAGTTAGCCAAGGAGGTTTATTTTGATCATACCCTTTGTCCCTGCTTGAAAAATTATTTTAAAGGTCTTTATAGTTGTAATTAGGGATGTGTTAGGTGTTCCCTCTTCTATGACTGCAATTATCGGTGAATATTTTATGTTTTCTAATTCCTCTGAAATAAAGTCTTTGGGGAAATAGGGCGTTCCCAAAATCTTAGATTTCATTTTAAAATTTGTCTTGAAGTCATTATTTGCTTAAAGTATGGTTTGTAGAATTCATGGGTAGCCCTGTCTATCAAATACTTCTTTATTGTTCAAATTATGTTTTAAGTTCCCTTTGTTGAGAATTCAAACTCTCTTTCAAATCATTGATGTCCATCTCATTTACAAAACTAAAGGATCCTGTGGCCAAGTTATATTTTCCCTTTGATATCCCATATCCATTTATGAGTTTTTCATAAAACTCTTCCTTACTCTATTGCCCAATGAACCTGACACTTCTTCTTTCTATCTATACTACCTAGACCTTTCATGTTCTGCTATGCGAATTCAACCAAACAAACAAACCAAACAAACACTTGCACTTAATAACTAGTCTAAAATCAATACTTAAAAGCAAACAATATATACCTTTGCAAACAAATAATTTGAGAGATCCCTCTCTGAGAACAAGAGGACAAGATCCTAGAACTCTAAAGATTGGTTCTGATGTTGTCTTGTCTTTTGGTTGGCCAATCTATCAAAACTCAGGAACCCCAACATAATGGTGATCACGGTGGGACCTATTGAATCTATGATAGCTTATCAAGCTATTATAAGCTCTTTAATCCTATAAATCTCTCAGAAAATCAGTCAGCAAGCCATAGAGTAGACTCTGTTTGTTTGAGCACCTTAGCTAAGTGTTAATATCAGACATAGGACATTCTCATAACCATAGAAATATACAAAATCCAAAAATATTTCAGATTGGCTTCATCATAAACATGGTGGTGGAACCATAAAACATTTTACCTTCACAAAAGCTAGAAAGTTTCCACCTGGCGACTCCATTGGCCCCAATAGGCTTATTACTCATCTAGATCTCTAGATATCTTTCGGACTGTGTTAACCAGACTTGAAGAATTTTATAAGCCTAGTCCCATACTAGATAAGACATTGTGAGAGGAAATACTTTCAAAACAATCCTAAAAAACTTCAGCCTCTCTAATTTTTAAAAAAGCAGTCTAGCTTCACATAGGATCAACACTAGATCCCATCTACACCCTAATCCTCCTTCAATATTTGACAATCTAGAGAGAATTCTGTGGTAGAATTCTAAATCTGGAAAATTAGCTACTGATAGGAACATCCCAAGAACAAAATATGTCCCTGAAAACCTTGCTGTCTTGGAGGATTTACACTTTGACTTACATCATACAAAGAACATCTTCAAAACTAGGTCTCAAAGTGATTTAAACCAAGCTAATCTTGAAACTATAGATTTTCAGTAGAGCTTTAGTAGAGAAGCCTCACCTTCTACTCCTCCTGATTCCCAACTTTTTCACCACTTTAGCCTCTTCCGTAACAAATCTGCCCATCATCAGTTCGCTAGCCCAAGTGTTTCTTCCACTCCTATCCACACATCCACTGTTCAAAGCACTCCATTTTAGCCCACTTTCCCTGTTGTAGATCCACCTCTTGCAAATCCCCCATTATTTCCAATCATGGCAGCATGGTATGCTCCACTAGTGTTACCACAACCCATCGTTCCTTTACCAACTGATTTTCAATCCTAAATTCCTCATTTCACTGGAAATGAACCTACTACTGCCCAATAGCATGAAGATAAAATGAATTATGCCTTTGATTACATGGAAATAGAAGATGATACCATTAATATGAGAATCTTTTCCCAAAGTTTAGGAGGAGAAGTAAAAAATTGTTTAAAAGCTTAACTCCTAACAACATCAATTATCTCCCTTCTTTGAATCAAGCATTAATAAACAAATGGGAAATTGGAAAAAAACCCCTCCAAATCCTTTCAGACTATACTAACATCAAGAGAAATACTGGGGAAAGTGTCCATGATTACTGCACTAGATTCAATAGTGTGTACAATTCACTTCCTCCAGACATGAAACCTCCACTAGGCTTAGCCTTGGCTAGATTCCCAGAAGGCTTTGACTCAGAAATGGCCTATCAACTAAGAGAAAGAGACCCCTCAACTTTAGAATATATGCAAAGGGTAGCCATGAGTCTGGAGGAAAATATAATAAAGAAAAGAGCGAGGATGAGGAATGAAAGGAAAGTATCATTGAGGGAGGAATCTGCACCCTCCACATCTATCTCAGGAATGGAAAGGATGATGGAAGAAATGATGAAAAAAATGAGCATACTTGAGAGAGCACAACCAAGAGACAATCAAAACAACCCCCAAAACAGAAATAGGAACCAGAATTATAGAAGAGAAAAAAATCAAGATAGACAAAGGGACAATCACCAACAAATTAGACCTCCCTTCCAACAAAACTATGTAGATCAAGTCAAGGAAGAAAGGGAGATTGAAATATTGGGATAAAATCATGTAAACTTGATTGGATCAGACAGTGAGGATGATGTCTTCCTCATTGAAGAAGAACAAGGTTTCTTCTCCTCAGAACAAAATTAAAACACTTATGAGGATTTTTAATAGTATAGGTTAGGGTTTGAGAATCCAATCATGGAGGTACACAAACAGTATGATCTTACAAGGAAAGGGAACCTAGATAATTCAAAAGATAAAAGAAAAAGCACTATTATTAGGAAAAATACAAAAAATCAGCTTAAGAAAGCAGCAGAGAAAACCAACATTTTGGATAAGAAAACAGATTTAAACAAAGAGAAAAGTAGCCAGCCAAATGTTGAAAAAAGCAGCCCTGGCACTTCAGCTAGTGACCCTAGGAAAATTTTCCTAAATAGAATTCCAAACAAAGTCCAGAAAATTAAAATTGCTGAAAGGAATTCAATTGAAAAAACAGATGTAAATATGAAAAAATCAATAGTTCCTTTCAGCCTTGAGGGAGATATTGCAAAGATAAAAGTTACCATAACTCTAGCCAAACTAGTAACCCAAGAAGTGTACAAAAACCAAGTTTTGAAAGATTTGAACTTAGGAAGTGACACTGATATGTTAAACTTGACAAATGACAAACCTGAGTTGTTGTTTGGTCCAGAAGTTGAAGGAAAATGCCAAGAAGGAGTTGTCCCTCCCTTCTATGTTAGTTTGAATATACATGATAGATATTACACAATGCCATGTTATACTCTAGAGCTTCACATAATCTTATGCCCAAAGTAGTAATGGAAAGCTTAGGCTTAGAAATTAATAAACCATAAAAATATTTGTATTCCTTTGATTCAAGCAGATTCAAATGCTTGGGTTTAATCGAATATTTATGTGTAAACTTATCTCAGATCCCTGCTAAGAGTCTAGTAATGGACATAGTGGTAGATGAAATTCCCCCAAAATATGGCATGCTTTTATCAAGATCATGGGGAGCCAAACTTCAGGGGAGCCTTAAAATGGACATGTCTTATGCCACCATCCCAGTATTTAACCAAAGCAGAAGATTATACAGGGAATCCCACATGAAATACATGGTGAGCAACATAGATAAACCAAATAATTCTCCAATATATTCCATTCAGTCAAGTTTAGATTCCTTTATCTTGTACAATAAAGATGAAATCACTCAACAAGAAAAGGAAAACAAAGAAGAAATCAGTTTACCAAATAAATCAAAACTGCCCTCAACTCAAATACAAAGAATTAGCAATCAACATCAACAAGAAAATGAAAATGAGGCATAAATAATTTGGAAAATAAACTTTGATGGTTCTTGTAATAAAAAAAGTGCAGGGGTAGGTGTATGGATCCAAAATAAACATAAGGGTTATTCATATAAAGTAGATTTTCCATGAACAAATAACAACTCTGAATATGAAGCACTTCTCCTTGGCTTACAATTTCTTAAACAATTAGAAGCCCAAAAAATATCAATCCTAGGAGATTATGAACTTATCATAAGACAAATCAAAGGAGAATATTCAGCTAAAAACCCAAGACTTAGATAATATCAAAATGTTGCCCTTGATTTATTAAAGACCTTTGAAAAATATGAACTCAGTTTCGTTCCAAGAGCACAAAATCATCTAGCAAATGAACTTTCCTTCACTACCAGCAATTGCCAAGTACCTTAGATAAATGAACATCTTAACATAAAGGTCAAAAACAGGCCTACAGTGCCTGAGAATGAGGACCACTGGCAAGTGTTTGACACTGACAAACACATAGATGATTTCCTAAAATCAGAAAATAATTTTTCCATTCCAACATTAGAAACCAGCGATGAAGAAAACTATTTGGATAATGAACAAATCCCAGAAACAGAAATGACGTATTCTGCTGATATAAATCACTATGAGAATATTTTTTAAGCAGAATTAATTGACAACGCAGACCAGAAAGACTTGCAAGTTTTACAATGCAAGAATGATACAATTCCAAGAGGTCTCACACCCTTAGATCACCTTTTTGACTTTAAAGATGTAGCCAAAGAACCAAGAATGGAGCCCATGGAAACAGATGTAGAAGAACATAACATAGGCAGCCTAGCAGAACCCAAGATGATCAAACTATTGAGCACTCTCCTAGCTCATATAAAATTGCAATACATACAGCTGTTCAAAGAATTTAGAGATGTGTTTACTTGGGGATACAAATATCTGAAATCTTATGACACTAGCATCATTCAACACAAAATTCCTCTTAAGGAAGATCAGAAACCTTTCAAACAAAAAATAAGGAGAATAAACCATTTTTCATTACCTTTAGTCAAGAAAGAAATTGAAAAGAAGAATGATGCTGGGATTATAGTATCCCTTAGATATTTAAAATGGGTGTCAAACCTAGTTTCTGTTAGGAATAAGACAGGGGAAATCAGGCTCTGCATTGACTTTATAAATCTAAATAGGGCCTTCCTGAAAGACAACTACCCCTTTCCCATGATGTACCATATACTTCAAAGGGTAGTTGGGTAAAAAAGAATATCATTGTTGGATGATTTCTCAGGGTAAAATAAGGTGTTAGTGCTCCCAAGTGATCAACACAAAAATGATTTTACTACACCTTGGGGCACCTTTATGTATGTAAAATTGCCATTTGGTTTGATGAATGCAGGGGCCACCTTCCAAAGGGCCATGGACATAGCCTTCTCAGAAGATATTGGCTTTTTTATAATCATTTACCTTGATGACATAACTGTTTTCTCTAAAAATGATGAAGAACACTTGGTTCACTTAACAATTTTTTTTGAGAATTGTAGGAAATTCGGCTTATATTGTAGGAATTTTTTTTTTAGTTTGGTTTAGCCAGTCTTTTCCATGCTCAAAATTTCCTTTAAACTTCTGATAGCATAATCTATCTTTCCTTACTGCCTCGTCTATAGTTTTTGGGTTATCAAACTCGATCTTCTCTTTGTACACAGTAGGCAAACAGTTCAAAAACCTTTGTACCTTGGCCTTCTCTTCCCTAATGTAAGAGACATATCTCAACAGATTGGTAAACTTGGTGAAAAACTCATTAATAGTAAGTTGTCCCAGTCTAAGCTCATAAAATTATTTTGCTTTATCATCATCATAATGTTCATTTAAATAGTGGTTTTTAAAATTAACCTGAAAATCTTCCCAAGTAACTATCTTTTCATCAATGGCATGAACCATTTTCGTCTCCTCCCACCACAAGGTAGCCTTACCTTGTAGCTGGTAGACAGCTAATCTGGCTTTCAGATTGCTTTCATATTCATAGACTTAAAAATATTTAATCATGTTTAACAACTAGGCTTCAGCATCTTCCTCCTTCTCCCCATCATAGGAAGCCTACCACAAAATCAGAGAGACTAAAGGTGGATGCGGCACAGAATTTAGGAGTCCCTACATCATAGCGCAAACAGAGACAGTCACCTGACTGATATACTGGATACATGGCTCTTATGAGAAAGTGTATTGTGACAAAGCCATCTTATTTCGAAGAAGTAGTGCAGGAGCCCACATGGGTAGATGCCATGGTGCAGGAGTATGACTCCATTGTCAGAAACAGTGCTTGGGAGATTTTTCCAAAGATGGCGAGAAAATCAGTTGTAAGATCAATATTGATCTACAAGGTAAAGAAAGCTATTAATGGGAGCATCGAGAAGTATAAGGCAAGATGTGTTGCCCAAGGCTTCTCACAGATTGAGGGGATTGACTATGAAGAAACCTTTGCACCTGTCACATGGTATTCTTTGATACAAACCATCCTTTCTCTCTCAGCATAGATGGACTAGCACATTCATCAGATGGATGTGAAGACTGTGTTCCTTAATGGGATCATTGAGGAAGAGGTGTACATTGAGAAGCTTGAAGGATTTGAGATCTTCAGCAGTGATTCGCATGTGTGCAGACTCAAAAGAGCACTGTATGGGCTGAAACAAGTGCCTCGTGCTTGGTACACTCGGATTGACAGCTATTTCATTGGACTTGGCTTCACCAAGAGTGAAGCGGATGCAAACTTGTAACAGATTGTGGTTGAGGGTAAGATTTTAATCATTGAACTTTATGTTGATGATTTAATACTAGCAGTTCATGAGTAGTTGATACACTCATGCAAGGCTGATCTTCCAAAGGAGTTTGAGATGAAGGATTTAGGCCTCCTTCATTATTCCTTGGATTGGAAATATGGCATCGGGAAGGTGAATTGTTTGTGTCTCAAGGCAAGTATGCCCAAGAGATACTGGAGAAGTTTCACATGCAAGGCTGAAAGCCTATCGACATTCCTCTTCCAGGAAATTGGAAGAAAGAGGATGCTACATCGACAAAGGTAGTGAATGCCACTATTTATCGACAGTTGGTGGGTTCGTTGATGTATTTAGTCAATACAAGACCGGACATATGCTTTGCAGTAAACCAACTTTCACAAGCGATGGTTAAGCCTACGAAGCTCTTTTACAAGGCAGGCAAGCATGTCCTGAGATATCTTAGGGGCACATCTGAGTATGGTTTATGGTATAGATAGATGGATGAGGTGAATTTTCATGGCTTCAAGGATGCAGATTGGGCAGGAAGCCCAAGAGATAGAAAGAGCACATCAGGAGGGATTTTCATATCGGATCTACAACAGTTTCTTGGTACAGCAGGAAACAAATATCTGTGGCACTTAGTTTAGCGCAAGCATAATACATGGGAGCAATTTTAGCTACATGTGAGGCTATCTGGATGAGGAAGATTCTGGTTGGTTTGTTCGGTTTTCATTTAGATCCCACGATGATTCATTGTGATAATCAGAGTTGCATTAAAATCTCAGTTAATCCTGTGTTTCATAATAGATCTAAACATATTGATATGCAGTATCATCATATCAGAGATTGTGTGTAGCGGAATATCATGTTGCTTCAATACATTCCCACAGAGGATCATGATGCAGATATTCTAACGAAGGCGCTCACCAGGAGCAAATTCGAATACCATAGATGCAGGATCGGGGTGAAGGATAATCCTTATATTTTTTACAGGAAGTGTTCAGATTCAACAAGATGACGAGTTTAGTGGAAATAGTCGCCTTCACTAAGTGAGCCCGTAGGATATTTTTGGCGCAAGTCTATTTTTAGTCTATGTCTATTTTTAGACATGATGATCATATTTCAGAAGTTGCAGGATGTTATTTGTGGATGGTTGATCAAGTTAGAAAAATAGATGAAATTCTATTTTTAGAATATTGGGCGAAGTCTATTTATAGATCATCAATCTAAAAATAGATGCATGTCGATTATTATTAGCTCTTAATAATAATCAGACTCTAAATAACAACTTATTCTCTTGGAGAACTTCAGTTCAGTACACAGATGTGGCACAGTAGCTGACAGAAGGAATTACGCTATTCCTAAGGGTTTATTAGAGATAATGCATGAAGAACTTTGTTAGAACTCAAGTGGTAGAGTTATGACACTGTTGGAAAAAGTAGTTATGGAGTTGTATTTAGTTTAAATCAGTTAGACTCAGTTGAGCTAGTTGTATCTAGTCTAACTGATTCATACACTAGTGAGAGTGGAGTGAATTAATTAGTTAACTAATTAAAAAATAATAACTCATTAATCAACTGAACAATACAACAGTTAACTACAGTGCATGGCATTTTCAGTGGAGACCAGTGGAGAGATAGGTGAAAGGGAAAGATAGACTATCTGTTGTGACTATAGTGATGCATTGATTGCATCACACACTTAGTGGAGATTCCAATGAGGATTGCGCAGTCAAGGATGGAGTAATTCGAATTCATTTAGAGCTATTCTTCAACAAAGATTGCATAGTGGAGGTAGGCTAGAAGGTGGCAAATATCGGTGCATGGATTTGCAAGATTAGGCATGATTAGTGTATGATGATTGTACTGTATTGAGGGCTTGTGGTAAGCTTTGTATGTTTGTATGAGATTGTCATATGATCTTCATGTTACATAATATATAGTTGGGGTTTTCAGCTTCAGGATTTCTTGGTTAAAAACTGTGTTATGTTCGATTGATAATTTTTGTTTATGCTTCACATGTGTGTGCAATTAAATTTTTTCACAAAAGATTAACAAGTGGAATAGATTCAGTATCTTACATAAAGTTCAAAAGTGTGAGATTAGGTGGATCTTGGACAGATGCATGCTTAGTGCATATAATTTGTACACAGATTCCAAAGACTAATAGGGAAGTTGAGATATCCTCTAAATATAATCCCAAACCAGCTCTAAATATACCATGTAAGCATTATCTCCAAGTTCCTCCCTCAAGGTTTACATGTCAAAATTAAACACAAATTACAATATAGAAAAGAGATATTACAATAAGAAATTTATGTTTGTCTCGGTGGTCTTCCTTAGCACTGATATCCACTCTGGAATCTTGGAAACACCACCTCATCTTTGAGCTATCACTAGAACTCCATTTGAAAGAGAAACCCCTCTCACCATATTTCACGAAAATTGTATAATTAATGTTTATTGATCTGCAAAAGGGAAAAATAGATACCAAATCACCCTATGGACAAACTCTCATCTATCAAAATGTAAAAAAATATACTTTTGATAGTTGTATACATGAGTTGTCTAGAGTATTGGACATATTCAATAGTCAATTATACAATTGACATTCCTACATACAAGAATCTCATAAATTAACCTGTAACTTATGCTATTGAATGCCAAAGCACAACAAGACCAATGTGCCTATAACATACTCACACAATTAAATTAGCTATACATTCTCTTAGAACCAAAGAACTTTGACAACCATAATCTTAAATTGTACTATTTTTTTCAATAACTAATCCTCTCTCATATAAATTTACACAAAATAATTTTACAAATAAAATAACAACTAAACACCAAAGAGAAACAAAACCAATGACCGTTCTTTATTCATCTATGAAAATCAAATCAAATATACTGCACACTTCTCCGTATTTACTGTGAGTGCCCTGCATTCTTTGAAAAAATCAATATTTCGCCATCTGATTTTGCATTAACACTGCAACTGATGATGGTGAAAGAGTTTGAGATTTCTTCGAACATCGTGTGACTGTCCAGATTTCGAATGCCAGTTGCAAGCGTCCTCTTACAGTGTGTTTCGTTGTCTATAGAAGAGATCACATGCCCTCATTTATCCAATTATTGTAAAAAAAAATGTTAATACCAATAGTTTCTGCAAGGCGTAAGCCTCGAGAGCCTCTGCCATGAATAACCAGTCGAATGATTTCTGGAAAAGCGTTCACTGAATCAACACAACAACTTGTTGGCCGAGTCTGAAACTCTCAGCATTATCCTGATAGAAACAGTGTTGTTTCCATTGTCATTTTTCATTTTCTTCTCCCGGAGGAATGCATGTCAAACCTCTACAAGGACTACATTCTTCATCTTTAATGTAATAAAAAAAATCCCATTTTCAATGGTTGATTGGGAAGCTTATGGAACAAACTTTTACTCAATTTTTTATTACCATATTATAAGATCAACAGAAACGAAATTTTCATCACCTCCAATTGATCTCCCACTATCCAAATTTTCATCTCCTCCAACTGATTTCCCACTGTTGTATGTTCTAGGAAGTGAAAAGTACCACACAATACTAAAAGGACTAGGGCTTTTCTTATTTGCCTCCTCATCACGGGGATTTGTATATATAAACATAAGAGATTTTCATGTTATCATACTAACAAACATAGAATTGATCAAACACAGGGATATTATATACTTCAACAAACCACATGATATTGATACAATGCTTTTCTAGATATAGAGAAGGAAATGAGCTTTAAGTGCAAATATTTAAAATAGGGATATGTTAGGTTGTGTATGTATACTATGTATAATAAAATATGGCAAAATATTGAAAATTTTAAAGAAATAATAATTAAGAAAACTAAAAAAACTCCTTCTTTTTATTAATAAGTGCAAATATTTAAAATAAGGATAGGTTAGGTTGTGTATGTATACGAAAAAAATTGAAAACTTTAAAGAAATAATAATTAAGAAAACTAAAAAAGATAATTTAATTAATTTTAAAATGTTAAAATATATTTTTATTATTACTCTTATAAACATTATCAGAAATACTAAACATTTATTCTTATTATGGCTATATATAAATTGGTATAAAATTAGATGTGCAAATCAAATTTATAAATTAAAATTTTATAAAGCATAAAAAAAAAAAAAAAAAAAATTCTCCACTTCAAATTTTATATTTATTAAATAATTAATTAAATGGAGTAATTCTCTTGTTTTGAAAATATTTATGTTCCATTTTTTAAAATTTTCATTATTAAAATGATATAATTTTTTTTAATTAAATTGAAAATTTTATATTATTAAATAAAATATAATTTAATGACTTTTAATATATTTTTATAATAATATAAATTCAAAAATTTAATAATTAATATACTTTTATTATTAAATATAATTGATATATGTCAAAGGCATAATTTTCCATCATTTATATGCCAATAAAATTTTATAAATGAAGCTAATCAACATAATTTAAATGAAACTTATTGGAAGTTACATCATAGTATATAGATAAAAATAACTTGCATTCATCAGTAATGATGTCTAGCTTTTTTTTAATTCTCACACAATTCTTTCTTGTTAACGATGATTATGATTATGCATGTCATTGTCCTAGCTAGAATGAAATTTTTTTATTGTCTTTTTTAATTTTCACACAATTCTTTATTTTTGGAAATGATCATAATTATGCATATCATTGTCTTAGCTATAATGAGGAGTTTTGATTGTCCTCAGCTCCAACTTACATAATTAAGTTTATGATTTTTTTAATTTTTTTATGAATATCTCATGTAATCTAGTGTTTTATTGTTCATATATATATATATATATATATAACGTACTTGGAAGATAAGAAAAATTAAATCACTACTTGCTGTTATGCAATGAAATAAAAAAACTTATTAATGTGTCTGCAACCAGATCTTGCATTCTTTTTGTTATCAACATATTCATGAGGCTATACACGAACCTTTACAATTCCATTAAGTTAAATTCTTCATATTTATGTTTAGTGATGCTAGTAGGATGTAGCGCTAATAACTTGAGTGTTGGAGGTTCATTATTGTCCAAAACAACTTGTCTTTGACAACAATCCTGAGTATCTTATTTGTTGGAAAGAGTGATAGTTTGTATTCGGCTATTCGATATATTGATAAATAACAAAATCAATTTGCATAATTAGGAAACAAAATGTGATCATTACATCATGAATAACCATGACCATTTTTAATTTATCTCACAAATTTTTGGTGACGAAGATTCAAAATTTTTAGATTAAATACATGATTTGCAATGAAAAACATGTGAAACTATCAAATCACTATCTATGATTTTATTGAGAAATAACTTACCATTTGTGATTGACACACATGCTAATGAAGGTGGTGATAAATCAAAGAAACCCATGGAAAAGACCACCAATACCCAAAATTTCACATCAATTCTTAGTGTTTCTTGTACACTTGATACTACAAGAGGGTGATCAATAGTTTTCCCATAGCTACCACCAAGTTTCATAAGGCCCGGGGAATGTTTTGAAAATTCGAGGGAAAACATTTTTGTATAGGTTTGATTGTTTTTATGGAGATTAAACATTTTGTGTATAATTTATTATAACTCTTTTTCATGATACAAAAAGAAACTAAGATACATATTAAAACTTATTTGTTCACATTTTATTCATTTACAATATTATACAAATATTTAGATAAATTTATATCCAACACATTCCAAAGATGATTAAGGAAGTTGATATATTCTCTCAACATAATCCCCAACCAAATTTAAATCTACCATGTAAGCATTATCTCCAAGTTCCTCCATTAATGTTTGCATGTCAAAATTAAGCACAACTTACAATATACAAAATAGATATTACAACAAAAAACTGATATTTCTGTAACTAGTCTTCATCAACATGCATATCCACTCTAGAATCTCTCAAACACTCATCTTTCTTCAACACTTCATCTTCTTCACTTGAATTTCATTATATTCGACCTTTCACTTGAATTCTATTGTCTTTGAAGAAATTTTTATAGTTGATGTTTCTCAATTTCCTGAGCTGCAATCTCGATAGTGGATCACTCTATGGACAAACTGTCATCTAACTCTCATGTATCAAAATGCAGTGAAATACTTATTTGATAATTGTATACCTTAATTGTCTAGAATATTCGACATATTCAATAGTCAATTATACAACTGACATTTCTACATACAAAAATCTAGTAAATTAAGCTGATACTCTTGGAACCCTAAACACAACAAAAACCATGTACATATAACACACTCACACAATGAAATTAGTGATACATCCTCTTAGTACCCAAAAACATTATGAACCACTATTTTAAATCGTGTTATTTTGTTGTAGTTTCTCATTTTAACTTGTGTTATTTTGTTCAATAATTAGTCCTCTCTCCTATAACTTTACACGCAAAATTTTTACACAAAATAATTTTACAAATAAAATAACAGCTAAACACAAAAGAGAAACAAAACCAATGACCGTTCTTTATCGATCTATGAAAATTGGATAAAATATACTACATACATCTCCCCATTTATTGTCAGTGCCCTATGCTCCTTGCTAAATTCAGGATTTCGCCATCTTATTTTGCATTTACATTCTAACTGATGATGGTGAAAGAGCTCAAGATTTCTTCGAACATCGTGTTACTGTCGAGATTTCCAATGTCAGTTGCAAGCCTCCTCTTTCAGCGTGTTTCATTGTGTACACAAGAGATGACATGCCCCCGTATATCCAATTCTGATCAACGACAGTTAACACCAGTAGTTGCAAGGCGTTAGCCTGGAGAGCCCTCCGCCACTACTAACCAGACCGACGAATTCTTGCAAAGCATTCACAGAATCAACACAACAACTTATCTGAAACTCTCAGCATTATCCTCACAGAAACAGTGTTGTTGACGATGTCATTATTCATTTTCTTCTCTCGGAGGAAGGTGTATGGGAGCCATAGGGGATGACCTCCTGACACAAATATTCCCTGCTAGATGTGTTGTTCATAAAAAAACAACGACGTTCTTGACTAACAAAGTCATCCCACGATTTGTGTGATCAGTTGTCAATAAAAAGGAATATCTACATAAATATTGCCCTGAGAAAGAAAAAAAATAAAAAATAATCTGGTTCTGAGACCTAAGCATAGGACTGAGTGACCTCTATATGAGGCACTGCTAATATCCTCCTCGCAAGCCAGATAAAAAGATAATCTCTTGCATTCTGACGCGCACTCTATCCAACTTCACATTCCATTAAAATTCATATACAATATCACACTTAAACACACTAAAATTATTACACATATCCCTGATCTTCCATATTCCTTGGGATTCTCATGAGAGGGAGCTAGGCCCAAAAATCTCTGCTACCAACACAGAAACTGTAATAGATACCATTTTTTTTTCACTTTATTCATTTACAAATATTATACAACTATATAATTTTTTCTTTTACTTTATTCATTCACAAAGATTATAGAAATATATAACTGGATTGACATTGAAAAATAGTCTTGAATGATCAAATCTCGGAATATATAATTTAAAGATTTAAAATAAATATTCTCAGATTATCAAATTTCTGCCATGTATTATTTAAAGACTTAAAATTTATCTAGCCCAATTCCAACCTAGACACCGTCTTGCCTAATTACTATTTCATTTTATCAAAATGTCACCAGGGCAATCTAAAAATTGATAATGAAAATTGAAATACAATAAATATATATGATCGTTATTTCTTCTGTACTAGTATTCCTGGATCAGCTATGGAATTTGACTGGAAAACTTTTGGTCCAACTTAATTTTCTTATCAAATATAGTTAAAAAATCTGTATTTCTATTTTTTTTAATTGTGAAGATGGGTGTGGAGATGAAAAAATCTTAAAATTTGATAAATAAATTTGTTTTGAAATTCCAACACTGCTGGCGAATCTCTCATTGCCGAAAAGCAGTTTATAGTTACAGCTGAATCTGGATGCTCCAGACACGGCTGCTGGCCAGGGATAGCGATAGATGCTTCCTTCGTTAAAAGAAGAATATGCTCGTCCGATCTCCATCCATTTAGAGAGATAAATAACGCATGCCCATAAAGAACCTTATTCCCTCCGTCCTTCAAATAAAGATATCGAAGGTAGGTGTATATATTGATCTATCTCATCTGGTGTCGGTTTATCCTCCATTTATCTATTTATACACCTTACATCATGTTCCTCAACACTCTCGTATCCAGCAAGCGCAATTTGGTTGACTGCCCCTTAGTCTTCGATTACTGGTTTTTAGTACAAGAGAAGGGAGTTCTTGCATGAAGAGGCAGAGGTACAAGTACAGAGTGTTACTCAGCCAAGGATGATTTGCCCACAATGACAGACGTGCCCTACTGGTTGCAGTTAGAATGTAGAATGGCACTTATTTGAATGATAGTGGCCATTCTGCTCAACAACTGAGTTCAGCTGGTTTGTGGGCAATCATTCTCGGTGTAGCAACCCGCTGTGCTTATCAAGCCACCTAGAAGGAATGGATCTTTCGCACGTGATGCACTTGTCTATGTGGTGAGATTGGTTCATGTCTTCAATAATATTTGAAACGCTTTCATCGATTTTTTTATAATCCGTTATCACTATCGATTCATCCGATTCATTCAGTTCAAACTTAAGTGTAGTTCTTGTATGGCCGCACCTAAGCTATGTTTCCCTTATGTCTTTTTATTTTATTTATTTAGGTCGTAGACTTTGGAATATTTTAAATGTGATAGATCAAAGTAAAATCAAACAATTTTCTTAGGTCCCATCGATCGCATTTTTAAATATTTCCAAAATCTTTACTTAAATTTAACGCTTATCTCCCTACACCGATCTAATGATGCCTCGGGTGAATATTCGATTAATATTTTTCATTTTCCAAAGCTAACTACATTTCGGTGGTGTTCGATGAAGGCTGCAATATTTGATGACGGTATTTCGGTGGTGATTGTTGTTGTTTCTTCGCGAATTATCAAAGCAGTTGGGTCAGCGATCTATATTCAATGTTACACGGCAGAATGTCGATGGTTTCGAAAACAACTTTTAAATTCTAACAAAAACTATAATAAATTGGTATTAATATCATGGGTAATATAACATAGATACAGAGCTGAGCTTTATATTCATTCAAAAAATTCTGAATCTAGTCATAAATCCACACGGTATTCATGGGAGATAGAAAACACAAGTATCTAGCCTTCGAATGTAATACGATATAAAAATAAAAATAAATGAACTTTTACATTCACAGAAACAATCCGAAACCATTCGTATTATTATACATAAAGGCACATATTTGGATGTTAGATATATATGTAAATGGAGTTGTTTATCTAGGGAACGAAATAGTTGGGATGGCAGTATTTTGCTGGAATTTGGACAACTAAAATTCAAGAAATCAAGTAATTGGAGTGTTTGGAATCCATTTTTGATAGTAGAAATGGATTCAACACTACCAAAAACCCTTGAGGCACTCAAAATACTAAAGTTTAACCACTATAAACATGATTCTGATAAAATCTTTACCAGATTCTAAGACAAAACGTTACTTGAGAACACTACAACTATATAAAATCTCTATCTCTCTTTCTAATGTGACATGACCTATGGAATATTATATACCAGCCTAGATCCATCTAACTCTGGATCTATCATGCGCCGAGAGGGATCAAATCTCTCGAGGTGCAAACCTATTTTTCGAGTGCAAAACTTGAGGAAAGGTTTGCACCTCGAGAGATTTGATCCCTCTCGGCGCATGATAGATCCAGAGTTAGATGGATCTAGGATGGTTCCAGTCGGAGGCATCAACGTCACATTTTTCAGATTATTAAAATTTTTGTATATTTTTGAGATGTAAGATGGATCTAAGCTGGTTTCAGTCGTGTGCTGCCAAGGAAAATCTATCAAATATATGATTAATTTTATCAGTAATATGTAAATATATCAAATATTAATATAATCATTTTAAATATGCTAAATATTTTAGAGATTAACTTCATTTTAATTTTAAATTTTCTTAGTTACCTCAGTTCGTTGAGATGATAATTATTGTTAATAATTATAATGATGAAAAATGATGAAATATTTTTTTTAAATGCAAAGTGACAATAAAGTGTTGAAAGATAGAAAATGTGAATAATATGAAAAAGAAAATTTAAATGGTAAACCATTTAAATATTTAGCTCGATCTGTTGTAGTAAACATGATACCTTGTCTGTCTTGCTCTCCAATATTAATAGCTTAAATTACTATAACACAAAATTCAATCTACATTGTTAATAAATTTTTGTGCTTACACTAAAATCAATGCATATTGCTAATCCAATCACTTTAATATTAATGTACCGTCATATATTCAATTACATCAAATCATAAAGCAACATATACATTGAAATCAATGCATTTAATGAAAGCAATCAAATAAGATTAGAAAATAACTTCTACATTGAAATCAATGCACCTAATGCAATCAATCAAATAATAGAAACCAACATCTACACTGAAAGCAATGCATTTACTCAAAGCAATCAAATAGGATTAGAAATCGCCATCTACACTGAAATCAATGCATTTAGCGCAAACAATCAAATAGTAATCATCACCTACATTGAAATCAATACATCTAGTGCAAGTAATCATATATCACTAGAAATAAATATCTACACTAAAATCGATGCATCTAGTGCAAATAATCAAAATAGGATTATAAATCACCATCTCCACTTAAATCAATCCATCTAGTGCAAGAAATATTCTTCCCTTTCTCCACCCTCCATCCATATATATATCCCCATCCATCTCTTTTTTTTGTCTCTATCTCACCCCCCTAAACACACATGCTCTCGCACTCCATATATATCATTCTCTTTGTCGATCACCCTCTCTCCCCATCTCTCTCTTCTTCCCTCTCTTCCCCTTCTCTCCCTCTCCCCCGCTAATATCTCTCTTTCCTCCTTTTGTCCTCTCTCTCTCTCTCTCTCCATCTTCCTTATCACTCACTCTCTCTCTCTCTAGGAACCAATATCTACACTGAAATCAATGCATTTACTCAAAGAAATCAAATAGGATTAGAAATTTCCATCTACATTGAAATCAATGCATTTAGTGCAAACAATCAAATAGGATTAGAAATCATCTACATTGAAATTAAGTCATCTAGCGCAAGTAATCAAATATAATTATAAATCGACATCTAAATTGAAATCAACACATTCAGTGCAAGAAATCAAATTGTATTAGAAATCACCACCTACACTGAAATCAATGCATCTAGTGCAAGTAATCAAATATCATTAGAAATAAATATCTACACTAAAATCGATGCATCTAGTGCACATAATCAAATAGGATTAGAAATCACCATCTCCAATTATATCAATCCATCTAATGCGAGAGATATTCCTCCCTCTTTCCACCCTCCATCCATATCTATATCCCCCTCCATCTATTCTTTTTTGTCTCTCTATCTCACCCCCTAAACACACGCGCTCTTGTACTCCATATATATCAATCTCTTTTTCAATCACCCCCTCTCCCCATCTCTCTCTTCTTCCCTCTCTTCACCTTCCATCTATATCTCTATCTTCCCCTTCTCTCCCTCTCCCCCATTAATATCTCTCTTTCCTCCTTTTGTCCTCTCTCCTCTCTCTCCATATCCCTTATCACTCTCTCTCTCTCTCTCTCTCTCTCTCTCTCTCTTTAGAAACCAACATCTAGACTGAAATCAACGCATATACTCAAATAAATCAAATAGGATTAGAAATCGCCATCTACACTGAAATCAATGCATTTAGTGCAAAAAATCAAATAGGATTAGAAATCATCTACATTGAAACCAATTCATCTAGTGTAAGTAATCAAATATAATTATAAATCGACATCTAAATTGAAATAAAAAAATTCAGTGCAAGAAATCAAATTGTATTAGAAATCACCACATACACTGAAATCAATGCAAGTAATCAAATATCATTAGAAATAAATATCTACACTAAAATCGATGCATATAGTGCAAATAATCAAATAGGATTATAAACCACCATCTCCACTTATATCAATCCATCTAGTGTGAGAAATATTCTTCCCTCTCTCCACCCTCCATCCATATCTATATCCCCCTCCATCTCTTCTTTTCTGTCTCTCTATCTCACCCCCCTAAACACACACACTCTCGCAATCCATATATATCAATCTCTTTGTCAATCCCCTCCTCTCCCCATCTCTCTCTTCCTCCCTCTCTTCACCTTCCATCTATATCTCTATCTTCCCCCTCTCTCCCTCTCTCTCCATCTTCCTTATCACTCACTCACTCTCTCTCTCTCCACCTTTCTCTCTCTATTTCTTTCTTCTTACCTCTCTCCTTCTCCCCCTCCAAGTCCATCTCTCTTTCCCTCCCTCTCTCCGCTCTCTCACATCCTCTCTCTTCATTCCTATCTTTCCCTTTCTCTCCCATCTCTCTCTCCCTCTCTCTCTCTCTTCACCCACCAATTATGTTACTATATCCCTCCTTCTCCCCCCTTATCTCCATCTCTCCTTATTTGTCTCTTTATCTCAGCCCCAAACATACATGCTCTCTCTCTGTCTCTCCCTTGTCACTCCTTCTCTCTCTCCACTTCTCACTCTCTATATTTCTTATTTCCTACATCTCTCCCCCTCCAACTCCATCTCTCTTATCGATCCCTCTCTCCTCCTCTCTCTCGTCCTTCCTCTCTTTCTCTCTCTCTCTCCCCTAAATCCCTCTCTCTTCCCTGGTCTCTCTCTCTCTCCCCCCAATACTCTCTCTTCCCCCATCACTCTCCTCCTCTCTCTCATCCTTCCTTTCTCTCCCACCTCTCTCTCTCTCTCTCTTTTCCCTCCAATCCTCTCTCTTCCCCCATCTCTCTCTCTCTCTCTCTCTCTCTCTCTAATCCTCTCTCTTCCCCCATCCCTTTATTTCTCTCTCTCTTTCCACCCCTCTCTCTCTCCAACTACATTACTATATCCCTCCCTCTCTCCTTCTCACTTCTTCTCTCCCCCCTTCTTTCCATACATCTTACTTTGTCTCTTTATCTCACCCCTAAACATACACACTCTCTCCATCTCTCCCTTATCACTCGCTCTCTCTATTTCTTCTTAGTTATGTAAACTAATGAACATTAATATTTGTAAATATAAAGCAGATTATGGAGTAAATATGAAAAGAGGTTTTATTTACATACCATACCTCTAGTTTATTTATATTTTTATTTATTTACCATACTCCTTTTCTTTACTATGGTATTTGGCCCATAGGCTTGTTATATAGTTAGATTTTTATTTATAATCCTATTTCATATATTGTTATTTATTTACCTTGCCTCTTTATGCCTATTTTATATTTATTTATTTACCATACCTCTTTATATCTATTTTATATTTATTTATTTATTTATCATACTTGTTTATACCTCTTTTATATTTATTTATTTACCCATGGTATTTGGCCCATGGTATCAATATTAATTTGTCCCATGGTATTGATCTCATAGGCTTCATCTAAATAAAACCTCTTTTTAAATATAAAAAAGTTTATGGAATAAATATAAAAAGAATTTTTATTTATTTATCATAAATCTAGTTTATATGTTTTTTTATTTATTTACCATAACTCTAGAGTAAGTATAAATTCATTTCACAAATATTTAATTAAAAGAAATATTAAAAGATTTTGGATTTTGATTGTTTGTGTTGATTTAACTCTTTTCCCTTGATTTAGAAAATGGTATTGATATTATTATAACATAATAATAGTAATAATAGTAATTATTATTAGTATTATTATTATTATTATTATTAAAATTAATATTAATATTAAATTCATATTATTGATACATTGTGCATATTTTTGGTAAAAAAACTATAATTGGAATGATTTCTATATAATTCTAACTCTATACCATGAATGCGGCCACTTAAACCAATAATCTCAATTACTCTATATTGACAATGAATATGTCAAATTCAAGAAAATCGAGAGCGGCTGCAAGCAACAATTAACATTTATATTATTTCCAATATAAGCAATGGATAAATATGCCACTGATACAATATATTGCCATCCCAACTTAGCGCATTTGTATCACCATCCCAACTTAGCGCACAAATGGGATGATTGATTTTTAATTCAGATTTACAGGTTCAGAGCATGTTATAAAGCCCTTCTAAATGCCGCAGAAATGCCCAGCACTTACAGTTCGAAATGCCACAGAAATGATTACGCCGCAGAAATGTGCTTACAGTGAATTTGAGTTGTTTAAAAAAAAAATTGTTTATTTATAAGATTCTTAAAATTTATTTGTTAAGCCGACTCAATTGTTATTTTTTATTTTTTATTTTATTTTTTTGAAATTTAAGCTGACATTGAGGTAAGTCGACATTGAGGACGTGACATACCCGACATCCGGGTCATATGGGGCTGTAAATGCGCCTCTCAGCGAAAAGATGTCGTTCGACTCTTATATGCGTGAAAACAAATCAGAATATTCCGTATAAATATAAATATATGGATGTAGATATATGGATGTTACATATCTAAGCAATAGAGTAACTGTATAAATATACATATATAATCCATATATAGAAGCAATAGAGTAACTTTATATATAAATAGAAAAGTATATGTTTTCTAATTAATTAAATACTAACAATAAAAGTATAATAATCATTTTTATAGTTTTTATGATATAAATAAAAGTATAAAATATTATTAGCTTAGAGGGATATTTATAAATTTTATTTTAATTTGATATTTATATTTATGAAAAGGCATCAAATTATCATTAGAGATATAGATTATTATTGAATTATTTTTATTAAAAATAAATAAATAATTTTTTTCAATTAGTATAGATATATCTGAAGCAGTGATGTAACATGAGTAGTGAGGGATCAAATTTTTTATGTTGAAAACATATTCTAGAGTGTAAAAAACAATGTGTACTTTTTCAGTGTTTAAATTGCATTTTTAATAATATAGAGATAAAATAACATGTGTATCGAGTCATTTTATATTAATCCATATGAGAATATTTTATTCATAATTCACATTGGATATTTTATTCTATAGGACATTGAAATATTTTCTTTTGAATTTTTTTTTATATGTAAATATATATTAAGTTATATCAGATATTAATTTTTTTTTTAAAACATAAGGTTTAAACCTCTTACTCACTTACATATTTTTATTTCTAATTACCTTACATGTTATTAGGTCATATGGACAACTAGTTAAAAATGCATAGCATATATTTTTTTCTTTTTTATTTAAAGAATATTTTATTTTTATTTTAAGAGGGGGAGACATACTTACACATCACCTTCACAGTGGGCTCTAGGATGTACCAAGAGCTTAGAAGGATCAAATCTCAAGCTTGAAAAAATATTTATAGGTCAATTAATCTATTTTAGTGTTTGGTAAATATGTGATTAGTATAGATATATAGTAGTACTTTTTCATTTTTTAAATTGTATATTTTTATATATTATTATTAGTAATATTTTATATTTAAAATTGAATGAGTTACACATTTTCCTCTTATTAAGAAGTAACTACTCTACTTTACTTTTAATTAGTAATTTTTCCTTTCTAACTAAGGTTAACATTGATATTAATATTAAATTCATATTATTGATACATTGTGCATATTTTTGGTAAAAAAATTATAATTGGAATGATTTCTATATAATTCTAACTCTATACCATGAATGCGGCCACTTAAACCAATAATCTCAATTACTCTATATTGACAATGAATATGTCAAATTCAAGAAAATCGGGAGCGGCTGCAAGCAACAATTAACATTTATATTATTTCCAATATAAGCAATGGATAAATATGCAACTGATACAATATATTGCCATCCCAACTTAGCGCATTTGTATCACCATCCCAACTTAGCGCACAAATGGGCTGATTGATTTTTAATTCAGATTTACAGGTTCAGAGCATGATATAAAGCCCTTCTAAATGCCGCAGAAATGCCCAGCACTTACAGTTCGAAATGCCCAGCGCTTACAGTTCGAAATGCCACAGAAATGATTACGCCGCAGAAATGTGCTTACAGTGAATTTGAGTTGTTTAAAAAAAAAAATTGTTTATTTATAAGATTCTTAAAATTTATTTGTTAAGCCGACTCAATTGTTATTTTTTATTTTTTATTTTATTTTTTTGAAATTTAAGCCGACATTGAGGTAAGCCGACATTGAGGACGTGACATACCCGACATCCGGGTCATATGAGCTGTAGATGCGCCTCTCGGCGCAAAGATCTCGTTCGACTCTTATATGTGTGAAAACAAATCAGAATATTCCGTATAAATATAAATATATTGATGTAGATATATGGATGTTACATATATAAGCAATAGAGTAACTGTATAAATATACATATATAATCCATATATAGAAGCAATAGAGTAACTTTATATATAAATAGAAAAGTATATGTTTTCTAATTAATTAAACACTAATAATAAAAGTATAATAATCATTTTTATAGTTTTTATGATATAAATAAAAGTATAAAATATTATTAGCTTAGAGGGATATTTATAAATTTTATTTTAATTTCATATTTATACTTATGAAAAGGCATCAAATTATCATTAGAGATGTAGATTATTATTGAATTATTTTTATTAAAAATAAATAAATATTTTTTTTTCAATCAGTATAGATCTATCTGAAGCACTGATGTAACATGAGAGATGAGGGATCAAATTTTTTATGTTGAAAACATATTCTAGAGTGTAAAAAACAATGTGTACTTTTTCAGTGTTTAAATTGCATTTTTAATAATATAGAGATTAAATAACATGTGTATCGAGTCATTTTATATTAATTCATATGAGAATATTTTATTCATAATTCACATTGGATATTTTATTCTATAGGACATTGAAATATTTTCTTTTGAATTTTTTTCTATATGTAAATATATATTAAGTTATATAAGATATTAATTTTTTTTGAAAAACATAAGGTTTAAACCTCTTACTCACTTACATATTTTTATTTCTAATTACCTTACATGTTATTAGGTCATATGGATAACTATTAAAAAATGCATAGCATATAATTTTTTCTTTTTTATTTAAAGAATATTTTATTTTTATTTTAAGAGGGGGAGACATACTCACACATGACCTTCACAGTGGGCTCTAGGATGTACCAAGAGCTTAGAAGGATCAAATCTCAAGCTTGAAAAAATATTTATAGGTGAATTAATCTATTTTAGTGTTTGGTAAATATGTGATTAATATAGATATATAGTAGTAATTTTTCATTTTTTAAATTGTATATTTTGATATATTATTATTAGTAATATTTTGTATTTAAAATTGAATGAGTTACACATTTTCCTCTTATTAAGAAGTAACTACTCTACTTTACTTTTAATTAGTAATTTTTCCTTTCTAACTAAGGTTAACATTGACATAGACACACATTTAGACAGACATTCTTGGAATATGTAATTCCTACTTGTCTTCGGTTGTGACTTTCTATGTATGGAGTCTGTTCCTATTCCATAGGAGTTAGCTAAATCTAGGTTCCTAGTTTGGTGTGTGGTTGAAATATTCTCTTAACTAACCTATTGTGCGTCCAATATAGTTTCCCTATCTTGAGACAATAATTCATGTATATGTGTAACTCTATTTGATTAACAGAATGTAGTGTGCATGCTCAGATTTAAGTTGGTATCAGAGCCCGTTTGGGCCTGGCCTTGGCTCATCCTGGGCTGAGGGAAATAAAAAATTTGTGTGTAGGTTTGTCCATCTTTTGAGCGTTGGTTCAGGCTTTCAGTGGCACCCATCGATATGATAAGAAATACGCATCGATGTGTGAAAGTGGTTGGTTGTACTCAGTGAAGGTTCGAATTGCATCGTTGTCATTTGGGCTGGACTCACCGAGATCGACTGTTGTTACGTGATGAAAGTTGCTAGAGGGACCTTTGTAACCTGATCCTCCCCATAACCTGACCCTCCTTTGTATCCCATTCCTTCTCCATTACGATTTCCCCAGGAAATATGGGACTAAGGGTAAGCAGAACCAGAGTCGGCGGGGAGCCAAAACTAGTTGAAGCAGCATTTGTAAAAAAAAGGGCTATTTTGTAGATGAGGAGAAACATTGATGGGAAGTGTTTGATCCCACATGACAGCGTTGGATTCTCTTGCCTAAGAGCTCATAAATTGTGGGTGAGACCAAGATAGTTGGTTTTTTTCCTCTACGCATTGGGCATACGATTGAAGGATCATCCAAATGGGAAGGTGAGATGGGAAGGTGGTGAAAAATGCCACATATCCCATAAGAACCTGTGGATTCAAGGAATATTCCTATACTGAAGCACATTTTTGAAATGTTTGAGAAGGAAATCAGAAAACATGGGAAAACAATTGATACCGCTGATGAATATTAATATACCACTCATGACAGTTACGGAGAAGACTCATTTTCTTGACAATGACCAAGATGCCACTGATAAACACTATGAAGAAGGTGCAGATGCTGCGATTGATGAAGGACATGAATAAAAGGTAGGTGCGCTTAAAGCCAAAATGAAATCCAAAATAGAAGCATAGACTGTGGAGTCAATCTTAATGTCTGATAAGTGTAACTTCGTTATCAAGAATGTATTCTCTCCATTTTTTACAACTTAAATTACAGTAATCCTTTCAAAATATGTTGCTGGAATTTTCAGCTATCGATTTTGGTGAGTGCAGATTAAACATGTGACCTTCAAAGGTATGCACAATGGTGTGTTGTGTGCCAGTGTTGAAAGAAGGGAGGTCTAGCATTGAAGGCACTTGTTGCAACAAACGGAGTGATGGAGTTGTCATAACTCATTGTATTATTAGTGTTTCTCAATACACATTATCAAGTACTTTTAAATTAATGGTAATGATATTGATGTAAATATGGTTTAAACAATCTAGTGACATTTATTCTGGCCAACTATTGTCACTAGTTTGAGTGTATGCTGGAATTGGCCATTCCAAAAAATATACAAAACTATTTGCAGAAATGATTAACCGTTTGGTATAACGAATACATGACATTGAAGTTGACAGCATCACAGATTGGAGGATGATGTACAATCTAGTTTGTGTGAGTTTGTGGAATAGACTCTTGATGGTCACATGCATTTATTAGTAAGCATGTCTAGTATGTGTTTGGGAGAGATCTTTGTAGAGTATGTACCTAGTAACTCTAAGAGTTGGAGTGTGTAATGTAAACCTGATTACGCATATGTATCCTCATGAAGTTCGTGGTAATGTCAAAACCTTTATCTAATTACAGGTTTTTGGTTAGCCGGAAACCATTTTGCAGTGTCGGTTTGTGGTAAGCCATAAACCACGTGTGAGAGTGAAGTGGAAAGAAAATAGATTTGTGCCAGTGTTTGGCCACTGATGAAGGAGAGATCTGAGATAAATCTATTTCCAGTAAAACTTTTCCAATGAAAGAAGAGATCTGAGACAGATATACTACTGGTAAAAGTTTATCGATGAAGGAAGAGATCTTAGACAGATCTACTGCTGGTGAAATTTCGCCGATGAAGGAAGATCATGGTTACGGGTAATCTGATAAAACCCAAATTGTAGGGGGATTTGCAGATACAGGTACATGTATGCAGTGATAATGGTTGAAAGAACCATGTATGTGAAGGAAATCCTACGAGACTAGCGGTTGTAGTGGTTGGTACCCATTCATTCTGGTGGATGGTTGCTCCTTTATATGGACGTTGAAATATCCTTTTGTTATGTTTGACCACAACTAGATTTTGTAGATTGTTATCAAGAATAGTAGTCATTAAGGGGGTGTATTGGAATATGTAATTCCTACTTCTCTTCGGTTATGAATTTCTATGTATGGAGTCTATTCCTTTTCCATAGGAGTTAGCTAAATACAGGGTCCTAGTATGGTGTGTGGTTGATATATTCTCTCAACCAACCTATTGTGCGTCCAATATAGTTTCCCTATCTTGAAACAATACTTCATGTATATATGTAACTCAATTTGATTAATAAAATGTAGTGTGCATGCTCGAATTTTAAGTCACATATAAACACACACTTTTTCTTGAGAGAAAAAGTTCATAATTAAATATATTACTTAATATGGGAGTTGCCTTTAAATTGTATATGGATAATATGAAACTCGAGTAATATCAATATTCAAACTATTTATTTAATTTCTATATTGAGATATTTATAAAAGAAATATATATATATATATATATATATATATTATTTTATGTCTATTACATTATTTAAGAGAGACATCAAAATATTGTATTGATTACTTAAAAAGTGAAAGTGAAATATCAACAATTGAATTAATTGTAATGTTAATAGATTTTTAATCATTTATTTATATGGTTATTTATTTTTTGTTTTTTGTTTGGCCAACATAAATGAAATTATTTTTATTATTTTTTGGAGGACTTAATATACTTACACATGTCCCTCATACTGGATTGTAGAATGAGTGAGCCTCTTGGCTGAACCAAGAGTCTAAAGGGCACAAATGTCAAACTTTGTTGGGAAACCTACTAAAAAACAGAACAAAAGAGATATCAACACCTTAGAAATAAGCCACTTTGAGAGGGAAACCTCCAATACATTACATAAATGAAAAATTCTTGGATGATTCAAATTACAAAACCTATGTTCTATATATAGGAGTCCATGGGGCCACAATGTAATCGTAGCTAACCTAACAATAATAATTTAAGGGCACAATAATAACAATATGGGGGATACAGGGATACAATACTAACAATAAGGGGGTTATACTAACAACAATAAGGGACTATACTAGCAATATAGGGACCTAACATGCCCCTCTCCTTCAAAAAAGTGTTGTCCTCAACGCTTGAGTAGCTCTGGGTGCTTGTGTATAAAATTCTCATCCTCCCATGTAGAACCTTCATTGGGTAAGTTCTTCCACTCAATGATATACTCTGAAATTGATCAATTTCGTAGTTGTCAAGTTCTTGTTTCTGTGACCGCTTCAGGTTCCAATATGATTTTTCCTTCCTCATCAAGTTCTAGCAATATTGTTTGAATTGGAATATTTTCACCTTCCAATTCAAACAATATTGTTTTTTTCGGAATATCTTCAATCTTCATTCTAATTTGATGATATCCTGAATGAAGATCCAACTTGGTAAAATAAATTGCTCCATGTAATTCATCCAATAATTCATCAATCACAGGAATGGGAAATTTATCTTTAATGGTGAGCTTAGTGTACTCCCTATAATTCACACACATGTGCCATGATACTACAGGAGCAGAGAAAGAACTTTGACTAGGTTGAATTATACCCGCCTCTAACATTTCTGCAATCATACATTCAATTTCGCTCTTTTGGACATAAGGATATATATAAGGCCTGATGTTTGGAGGAACACTTCCTGGAATCAAATGAATAGCATGATCATGATCATGAATAGGTGGGAGTCCTTTGGGAGTTTCAAACACCTTGAAATGATTATCCAATACTTTCCGGAGATCTGCAGAAATAGATTATTTTGATGTTGGAACTTCTAGTGAGCATAATTGTGCAATTACGCCTCATTTTTCTCTATTTAGAAGCTTTGTCATGAAATTAGAGCTTATTATATTTCTTGTCTTCCTTGCAATACCCCGTAACTCGACTTCCTTTCCTTCTGAAAAAATTTCAAGAAAAGTTCTTGAAAATTAAAAGATGCCATCCCGAAAGATTGTAACCATTGTAATCCTAGTACAACATCAGCACCTCCCATAGGAATGGAAAGCATTGGAATATTCAATAAATATTCCCCCATGGGTAGCTTGATATTATGGCATTTTCCAGAGCAATTTATAGTTTCTTCATTTGCAACCATCACTTGACATTCTGGTGCTGGGTATAGGAAACAATTCAATTCCTTGGCTACCTTACAATGAATAAAATTATGGGTACTACCTGAATCAATCAACACTATTACCTTTTTCTTCTTGATATGTCCTTCTATCTTGAGAGTTTGAGGAGTGGTAATTCCTGCTAATGCATTACACGATATGGTCGGACTCATTTCTTCCTCTTCTAGGGTTGGTTCCTAGTGTATATCTCTTCTTTTTCATTTTCTTCTTCCTCTTCACAATCTATGTAAAATAATTTATTCTCAGAACACTTATGACCTTTAGTGTATTTTCTATCACAAATGTATCAAAGCCCTTTTGCTCTTTTTTCTTCCAATTCTTGTGGTGTCAGCCTTGTAGGTTGTGGAAATCTAGGCGTAGCAACACTTCCTTCTTTATAGAAGTGAGTGGTAGGTTTCCTTGTCCCCATAATTTTCCATTCATTTTTTCTTTCCAACTTGAATTCCTTCTCCAATGAATCAGGTTCCAAAATGCGAACTTCATGTTGGATGTTATCCTGTAAAGTACCTATGAAGAGATCAACCCTGTGTTGCTCTGGAATATCAATTACCCTTATATTCAATTTTTGGAAGTCCTCAATGTGCTCCGCCACTAAACCATTTTGTTTGAGATTTATCAATTGGCTAAAGAAGGTGTTTCTCTTTGTATCCTCATAATGTGCTATCATTTCCTTCATAAAAATTAACCCAAGTGAAAAAAAAATTACGGGAGCAAAGCCATCGATACCATACAAATGTATTTTGTTCTAAATGTAAAGTTGCAATGAACACCTTTTGTGTGTTTTGCACATTATGGAGATCAAAATATTGCTCCATCTGTAGTATCCATGTTACAGGATCCTTTCCATCAAACTTTCTCATATACATTTTTGGAATATGGTGGTTCTTCCCTCCAACATTAGATTTTATGAAATCATGATTAAAATTTATTTTGTTCTCATCATGAGTTTCCTATACTATCTTTTCACCATTAGGAAACATTTCTTGTATCAACTTTGTCAAACCTTCCATGTCTGATTTTAGATCATTCTTCGTGTTTTCCATTTTTTCATCGATATTAGCTTCCATGCCATCCATCTTAGATTCCATGCCAGCTTCCATGCCATCTATCTTAGATTCTGCGCCTTTCTTCAAACCTTCCATCTTAGTTTCCACACCTTTCTTCAAAACCTCCATGTCATTTTTTGTTACTCTTTGCCAGAACAAAATTTGTTTCACTTGCTCTTGTAATTTTGATATGTCATGTTGCCATTCTTCGTCTTCATGAGTCATAGTAGAGCCTTCTAAAGGCTTAATGGGTGTTGAATTCTTTTTAGGGGCCATTTTAGAAACCAATACTGATATATATTCTACAATATGCCCTTTGAATCAATTCAACTTGATTCTTCAAACAAGACTTACGCAATTTGGGAAAAAAATACACACCTTTTACTTCTTTTGCAGAGCTCTATATTGAAATTGAATTATCTCTATAATTGCAGATCCTCAATTTCTAAAATTTGGCTCAATCGTAGTCCTCTGAAGTTTCTTTCAAATTCCATAGGTCTAACTTGATTTGGATTCTTCAAGTGAAAGTTATGTCCAATGTCCCACAATGACCTAATTATGGACTAGTTCGGTAGAGCGAACTTGTATGACTTTCTATGTGTCACTGTTTGTTCCTTTGTCTCTGAAATGTATAGACGTGAAACTACAGTCCATTTAATTCTAGTCACATTTTACATAATTCCAATCCGATGCTCAGAGAGAGAGTTATGAATATTTTCCCACAATCACCTCTTTGAGATAAAATTAGGGAGCCTAACAAAGACCTAACTTCCAAAGATCATATCTCCGAAAATGTTACGAAACAAGCTTTGAAATTTCGCAAAAATGTTCCTTAGTATCTCTTCTTCGTGCTCTAAAAATTTCAGCTTCTAAACCTTCTTAGAAAAAAAATTATAGTGAAACTTCCGCGATGACCTTTTTAACTCAAATTTAGGAGACTGCAAGAATCCCTACCTTCTATAGATCATATCTCTGTAAATATTGTGAACGAAGCTCTGAAATTGTGCGAAGAAGTTCCTCAAGATTTTGGCATCGTACCCTAACAATTTCAGCTTCTGAACCTTCGTAGAAAAAATGTTATAATGAAAATGCCACGATGACCTGTTTGGAAAAGAAAAACCCTAGAATCCAAAGCTTTGATACCAAATGTTGGGAAACCAGCTCCAAAAATATAAGAAAAGAGATATCAACACCTTAGAAATGAGCCACTTCGAGTGGGAAACCTCCAATACATTACATAAATGAAAAATTCTTGGATGATTCAAATTACAAAACCTCCTTTCTATATATAGGAGTCCATGGGGCCACAATGTAATCCTAGTGGGGCCACAATGTAATCCTAGCCGACTTAAAAATAATAATTTAAGGGAAAAATAATGACAATATGGGGGTTACAGGGGTACAATAATAACAATAAGGGGGTTACACTGACAAAAATAAGGGACTATACTAGTAATATAGGGACCTAACAAACTTGAAAAATTATTTACAACGTAAATTAATCCATTTTAGTGCTTGGTAAATATTTGATTTATACAGATCTATAGTAGTAATTTTTCATTGTTTAAATTGTATATTTTGATATTTTACCATTAGTAATATTTTATATAAAATTAAATGAGTCACACATTATCCTCTTATCAAGAAGTAACTACTTTACTTACCTTTAATTAGTAACACACACACACACACATATATGAGAATTGTCTTTAAATAACTCGGGCAATATGGATATTCAGAAACTTTATATAAGTTCTATATTGAGATATTTAGAAGTTCTAAAGTTGATATTTATGATTTTTTATTTAAGTTCTATATTTCATATTTATAAAAAAAGATATTATTTAAGATAGACATCAAAATATTGTATTTATTACCTCAAGAGTGAAAGTGAAATATAAACAATTGAATTAATTGTCGTGTTAATAGATTTTTAATTGTTTATTATATGGTTATTTAATTTTTTCTTTTCTGTTTTTCCTACATCAACGCAAATTAGTTTTATTATTTTTTTGAGGTTGTGACATACTTAAAATTCCATATTCATAATGGAAGGAATTACACATCTCCCTAATATTGAGCTACATAACATTAAAATATTGGGCTACACAAAATTAAAATATTTTAAGCGTACAATTTTTAACTTCCAATTTCTATTTACAAATGTTTATTTATTTGATATGAAATATTTTTCTTAAGTTGAATATATGAATATTTTATTTATGAAAATTTGTGTCACAAATATACACATGAATACAACTTATATAAGAATTATTTTTTCTAAGTTAAACTTTGTTAATCCTTTCTTACCATGTTTATTTTTCTATATTTAATCTTTCCAAAGATATATATATATATATATAGTATCCACACATCTTTAATAATTTCACTTACAACTTGGTAACATTATAATTATTTTCGACATCACATTGTTAAATTTCTAAATCTATAAAAAAACATTTATATGTATTAAACATATGCTTTCTAGGTTATCCATCCGTTTAGGACCACTTTACGAAGTTATAAATGTCATATCTCGTGAATTATGTACTTTATGGATTAGTTTGATTTGTTACGGATTACATTGATATTGAATTTTGAATGTAATCATCTATTTTTATATGGTGGGAATTCACTTCACATAACGCATAACAACTTGGTTTCTGCCCACCATGACTTGGGGACATCTGGTCAGAGGTTAAAGAATTAACTCTCCCAACTATCTGCAACATTAACTCCATCACATCTGGACCATTGGTTTGTTAAAACCCTAAATCCAATGGGTGTGAGTACATCTAGGGAGGTTAGGGTAACCACTAGCCCCCTGTACTGGCTCTTATCCTCATTCTTTCACTGACGCCTTGGTTGGTCCAACTCTACAACTTTTCATGGTTTTTCCTCCGTTAATACTTTTGTAACCTTAGTTTCTATGGTCACTGGAGCTCCTATCCTTTGTAATGTTGTGACTGCATTCTAGTTCCAAAAGGTATATTTACTCCACAATTTTTTTTACAGTTGATAATGTGTTGAGTTCCCTTCTAGGGGTTTCGTTCTTTACCTCAATAGTGAAACTGTGCATTACAAGTTTACTTTGTTTATTAAGTATTTTGACTGTGTTAATTTTTTAAGTCTTCCACCTATTTGAAAGGTTTTGCGATCATTTCTCCACTGTCGGGGTTCTCGTTTGATCACCACAGAGTTCTCTGGCGCTAAGGTACCAAAGCGACTGTTTTATATAACTCCCTTTCGGCCAAGTAGAAATAGAGATTGGTTGGGACAAGCCCTACCAGAAGCAAGTAATCCACCCATTGTCAAATTTTTTCGAATTTCTTCCATATCAAACGGGTTATTTTCTTCCTACGTTATTTCTAGGTTGCAAGATTCATTTTACTGTCTGCAAATATGAATTTCTTATTGCATTGTTTTTCGTCTCACGCTAAGCTCATTATGATGTCACATAACAGAGATATGGGGTTGGCTCTTACTTCACTTCTCTAATTTTACAGGTATGCTCAAACTCCTTAACACACTCATTTTTCAATTTTTGCGTAGTTCTGTTTGTTGAGGGTAAAACCCTCCTTGTGTGCAAGGTGCCACATGGCCATGGTTTTGCATGCATGCAAGGGTCTTACTTCCAATGTACTTGATGGTGAATGAGGTTTGCCCTACTAGTTACTTACTCAAATTAGTTCAAGATGGCTCCATGATGGTTTATAAATTACTGCATGGACTATTTCTTTCGAAATTCAAGGCTTTCAAGCCTGTAACAAGTTTATTTTGACAATTGATAATTTAAATGTATTACTTAAGATTCATAATTCATAATTTAAATTTATACTTGAGATTTCAGAACTCTCAGTTCTGTATTTTGGTTAAGAAAGTTCATTGAGGAGTTTCTATATTTCTCCATTATGAGTTTTTTAGTTATTTTCCTCTTTTTCTCAGTAATCTGTGATGGTAGACACAAAAATTATTACTTCCTCCTCCTAAGGGTTTATGTTTTTCAGTAGGAAATTCCTGGATTTCATAATGTTAAATCAACACATCTATATATTTATAAGTGTTATTGTTTATCTCCATTTACTTATGTTATGAATTGTTCCTAGTTTCTATCTAAATTCTCCTGGAGAGAGTTTACTTAATCTATTACTATTTAGATAATTAAATGTACTCATATATTTCATAGCCCTATTTATTTTCTTTTATTTCAAATGTATGCTACAGTGAGTTGAATGTTGAAATGGCGAGAGGACATTGACCCCTGCCCTATCTCCATGGGGCTCGACACTAAACCTATGTGCCTCAATAGTTTGATTTGTTTACTTTAGACATGTTTCTTATCAATTCCAACTCTGTAACTTGCTTTCTGGAATTTAATGGATTTTAGACATTATGAATATAATTGTTTTCTATCTGATTTAACAGAAAAGATAGAGTTTGTAGTACTACTTTATTCCTTTGTGTATCACATGAATAATTTACTCTGTAACTTGCTTTCTAGAATTTAATGGATTTTAGACATTATGAATATAATTTTTTTCTATATGTCTTAACAGAAAAGATAGAGTTTGTAGTACTACTTGATTCCTTTGTGTATCACATGAATTGTTTACATTTATGTACTTTTGTTTACATTTTTTTCATCTTCTAATTTTAACAAAAGATTTTCACTGTACTATTTGAAAATGTAAGTCAAGAATCATAAATAGAATAGTATAAATTTAGTAATTCATAAATTTTTTCTTGAGCTGCTATTTTCATAACAAAATAAACAACCAAAAAGTACTTAAATTTGCACTTTTCTTTTCCGGTAAGTGATGGTTCCGCCCAACCTTGAGAGAGGCTATCACGTACTCTTCTCCCCCCGTGTTCCTCTCTAGAGCCTTAGGTAGTATAAAATCTTAATTATAAGATAGACATTAGGATTACAATCCAACCTATACTTCTCTAGGTTTTTTCAAAGCTCCACTGGTTTCTTGCCAGCTCTTGATAGCGCTTCTCAACATACTGTTGTTAACCCTTAACATCTTTCTGAACATAACCCCTTCGTTCCTTCAGGGTTTTTCATTTTATCCTTTTTGGGAAGTAGCTGTTAGAAACTGTCTCTACGTTTTGCTTTGGAACCTTGGAATCATTTACCATTGATTTAAATCCTTTTTCCTCAGGATAATTATCAATTTTGTTTTATTTATAAATAAACTCAAATTTCACTAACGAATAATCATATTTGATAAATTTTAATTATTCAACTGTATCATAAAAGTTTTTCAAACATAATTAACATAAAACAGGGTGTTACATCTTCCCCCTCTAAGGAAAACACTATCCCCAGTGTTACTTTATCATTGAAACAGTTCAGGATATGCCTCTGTAATGAAATTTTCATCCTCGCTCATAGATTCCTCCAAGATAAAGTGCTTCCAGTGCACATTAACTTTTGGGATCACTCGCCTCCAGAGAATTATTTCTCTCTCATTGAGAATACGCTGAGGCTCTACCAGAAAATCTCAATCCGGTTCTACCTGTAGTGGCACAAAAAAAATTAAATAGTTCCAACAAGAACCCTTCTTATTTGTAAATTGTAATGTAATCATGACTTACATGTATGCTCTGCCAATTTATCACATGCTTAGCGTCATGTATATATTGTTTCAATAGTGATACATGGAACACATTTTGCACCATTATATAATTAGGCAGAGCCAGTCAATAAGCCACTGAACCAATATGTTCCAAAATTTGGAATGGTTAGCAATACCTGGGAAGAAATTTGGCACAAGTATTCCACCTTAAGGTACTCCTCTTTGGTTTAACCCTTACCTATACGTGCAACCCCCCCCCGACACCACAAATTCCCTAAAGGTTCTCTTTCGGTCTTCATATATATTTTGCCAGTATTGAGATGCCTTTAAGTTCTGTCTAATATTCTCACCTCACATTCCATTTCCTCATGCATGTCTGGTCTGTGCGTCATATTTCTTTCCCATCTGCTCCTATTTATGGGGGTCTGACATTGCCTTCCGTACAATGCTTCAAAAGGACTCTTCTTGAGGGACTCTTGATAAAAATTATTATAGGGAAAATCGACCAAATGTAGATACTCTTCCAACTTTGTAGGTTGTTACATTACATATATGCATAGCATATCCTCCAAAACTTGATTCAACATCTTTGTTTTCCCATATTTTTGAGGATTCTAAGCGGTACTAAACTGTATTTTTTTGCCCAAGCCGATGAATAATTTTTTCCAGAAAGCTAATGTAAATTTTACATCTTGATCTGAGAAAACAATTCTCAGAATACCATGCAGTCTAAAAAAAAAATTCATGAAGATATCAATGATATGTAACGTCTTGTAGGTTTAATGGACATGTATGAAATGAGCTACCATACTGAGCCTATCCACCAGCACCATGATTGAGTCGTTGTGTCTTTTTTTTATCGGTAACCCAGTGATGAAATAAAGGGAAATGACTTCCCATTTCCATTCAGGTATATGGATAGACTGAACCAATCCTGCTGGATGTTGCTTTTCTAACTTGATTCGTTGGAAATCTAAGGACTTGGTGAGGTATACAACAATGTATCTACACATCCCCGACTAGAAATAATCTTTTCTAATTTTTGTTAACAGTTTTTGATATCCGAGATGTCCTGCATAGAAAATTTGATGATATTCATCCATAATCATCCCCTTCAAGCTCATTTGATTTGGAATACATATCTTCTTTAGGTATAATAATAGTTTTTTATCATTATGATCACAATACAATTAATTTCCTTGATTTTTGACTTCTCTTGATTATTTCCATAGGAATTTATATTCAGCGTCCTCCATTACTGCGTCCACAATCTGTTCCTGGAACGTAGATTCAACTTGGTTAAAAGAGAGTTCATAGATACAATGAAATTTTTTTCTTAAAGAATCAGAAACAAAGTTCTCCTTACCTTTACATGTTGAATATCAAAATCAAATTCACATAAAAATGTATTACATCTTCCTTGGAGAGCATTTAAATCAGATTGTTTAAAATATCTATTTAAACTGTTATGATCGGTTCTTAGCAAGTACCTTTTCCCGAACAAGTATGTCTCCATATTCACAAGGCATGCACTACTACAGTTAGTTCTAGATCATAGGTAGTATATTTATGCTCATGATCTTTCAACTTTTGATATTTGTATGCTATGACTTTGCCTTATTGGGTCAAAACTACTCGTACCACTTTCTTTCATGCATCAGTGCATAATTTGAATTCCTTACTTGGTTCTTCTACTTTCAATACATGGGAAGTGGTTAGTAGCTCCTTCAATTATTCAAAACTATTTTGACATTCTTGAGTCCACTTAAAGACTCATCCTTTCCACTGTAGAGAGGTAATATGAAAAGCTATTTTAGAGAACTCGTTAATGAACAATCGATAATAACAAGATAAACCCATAAATGAACATATGTCAGCCACATTCTTAGGAAATTTCTATTCCATAATCATTTTTATCTTTTCGGGGTCCTCATAAATCCCTTAAGCATATATCACGTGTCCCAGATACTTAATCTTCTCCTTGTAGAAGTCACATTTACTAAATTTAGCGTAGAGCTGGTGTTCACATAACATTTTCAACACTATGCATAAATGTTCCTTTCACTCTTCCGTATTCTTAGAATAGACTAGGATGTAATCAATCAAAATTAAAACAAATTTATCCAGGAATGGGTGGAAGATGCCATGCACCAAGCTTATGAAGTTTGTTGGTTCATTGGTTAACCTAAATGGTAACACCACAAATTTATAATGTTTGTACCATGTACGAAAAGCTATTTTAGATATGTCCTCATCCTTAATCCGTATTTGGTGGTACCTCAAACTTTGTCAATCTTGCAAAACATTGTTTCCCCCTTCACCTGATCGAATATATTTTCTATGCATGGCAATTGGAACTTATTTTTTATAGTCAATTTAGTGAGTTGTCAGTAATCCATGCACATTGTCATAGTACCATCCTTTTTATTAACAAATAGTACTGGTCCTCCCCAAGGAGACACACTTGGACGAATATATGCCTTTTCCATTAATTCTTGTAGCTGCATTTTTAATTCTGTTAGTTTAGGCATGCTCATTATGTATGGTTATCGTGACACAACTATTTCCCTAGCTATTAGTTCTATTTTAAAATCAATTTCTCGTTTTGGTGGCAATCTTGGAATATTTTTAGGGAACACATCCATAAATTCCTATACAATAGGAATATTATCCAGCATAAGGGTCTTATGCTTGGAGTTAGATAACCCCCCCTGGATCACATAGAGATGACACCGCTTTCTAATGCATTTACTCAGCTAGGATGGCATAATGGGACGCAACCAAAGTGGCTTCTTGATCCCTTTCAATTCCCGATGTGAACCATCTTATGATTTAAAGTAAATGACATTATCTTTGCAATCCACTAATAACCAATATTTTTCTAACCAGTCCATTTCGAGTAAAATATCGTAGGAACCCAGAGGTAGAATTTTCAGCTCTATAGTTTTGTGTTGATCTCCTATCTGCAGTTCACAATTGGGAACTTTGGCATTGACTCGCCTTTTTTCCCTAGTAGCCAACTGAACCATCCATGGATTCTTAAATTTATAATTTTGCGGTTTATAGTTTTCAACTATGAGGGGGTTTATATAGTTAAAACTGGCACCGGGGTCAACCAAAATGGAAAAATATTAGGTTTGTATCTTACCTTCTAATTCTATCATAGTTGGTTGAAAAATCTGCTTGACGATCTTATCCTGGGTATGTTTCGCACACGTCTCCAACTGTAGATGCCTCTTTCAGGTTGGTTGTCACTTCATTTCTCCTTTTATGAGCACAATTATTAAAATAATGTGGCTCCCGACCTCCACAACATATCAATGGGGGTTTTTGGGACTGTCGAAGGTATGGCCTACTAGAATCCTGATTATGTCGCTATTCAGCAGCCCATTTGGTTTTTTACTAATTTTACCCAATATGCCTATTTACTGAATTCCTCACATCATTTTTATAGTTTCTTGATTTATTGTTTTTAAATTCAAGGGGCCTTTCTGTCCTTTCATAGCTGGCCAACTTCTGCCAACTTATCCCTTTGCTTTGGACTACTGATAGTACATCCTTGATTTTCTGATCACTTCATCCATTGTTTTTGGGTTCACAAACTCAACTCTTTCCTTCATATGAACAGGAAAACTACTCAAGAACCTTTGTACCTTTTCCTTTTCATCTCTTAAATATGGCACATATCTTAACAAGGAGGTAAATTTACTGATAAATTCATCCATAAACATTTGTCCCGATTTTATATCATGAAACTCTCATGATTTCTCGTTATATAATTGTTCAGTTAAGTACTTGTCCTTGAAATATTTATGAAACTCATCCCAAGTCACGTTATGGTCCTCAATTCCACGCACATTTTTCATCTCTTCTCACCATAAAGTAGACTTTTCCCGAAATTGATAGATAGCTAGGCATGGAAAATTTTAGGGGCTAATATTCGTAGGTGGGCTAATATTCCATGTCTTTTCCAAAAAAATGATTCGCCAATTTCCATTTTTTTAAAAATTAATTTGCCTAAATTTTATTGTATAAAATTATTTCACCTTAAAAATCACCAATATTATATATTTTCTAATATAAAACATTTAGAAACCTAAACATTTTTACAAAATTATCGTCAAGCATTTTAAATTTTGTATATTAGGGACTAGTAAGATACGCCAAGGTTTATAAACTTTAAGATAAAATTACATCCTTAAAATTATCCCTGTAGCTAGATGAGCTTTGAGTTTGTTATTATATTCATATACTTGAAAATACTTATTCATATTTATTTTCCAAGCTTCCGCCATTTCTTCATCCTCTCCATCAAATGTAGGAGGCTTCATTTTCCAAAATTCTCCTTGTAATTCCATTTTTTGTTTCTTTAGTTCTTGTTGATCTTAAATATTACTAGATACAGCTTCATTATAATTTCTACTATTCTTACTCCATTCCATACAACTTCCTTCGGGATTGTCATGAATTTGTTTTTGTTGCTCTCCCTCTCTGTGGGTGTCCCTCTCTGGACTGGGTTATGTAGTATGATGGTTCTATTTCTCTGAAAGGCTCTTCAGTATCCTTTCATGCTCTCTCAGTAACTTATCATTATCACTTCAAACCTAAATTATTTGCGTTTGAAGTTGTTGCACCGTATCTAGTAGTATATTCCTCTGATTTTGTTTCTCTTACAATAATATATTGGTTCATTGGTGTTGGTCCATGCTTAATTGCACCCACATTTCTGGGTTAACTTCCGGATTTGACAAGGGATGGGCTTCCCTTGTATTTCTTGATTTTTGATGACTGGACCATATTCTCATTGTAGCTTCATATCAGTCTTCCTGCCACTGCGCATAATTTCAAAAAAAAAAAAATTCAAAACAGCCACCTTATCGGATTGGCCCAACTGGCCCCAACATGTAACCACACTCTGATACCCCTTGTCACAATTATACACATAAATACAACTTATATAAGAATTGTTTATCTAAGTTAAACTTTGTTAATCCTTTACTACCATGTTTCTTTTTCCATATTTAATCTTTCCAAAGATATATATATATATATATATATATATCCACACATATTTAATACTTTCACTTAAAACCTAGCAACTTTATAATTATTTTCGACATCACATCGTTAAATTTCAAAAGCTATATAAAAACCTTTATATACCTTAAACATATGCTTTCGGGGTTATCCATCAGTGTAGAACCTCTTTACGAAGTTATAAATGTCATATCTCCTAGATTCTGTACTTTAAGGATTAGTATGATTCACTACGGATTACATTGATATTGAATTTATAATGCAATCATATATTTTTCTATGGTGCTAATTCACTTCACATAACGCATATCACCTTGGTTTCTGCCCACCACGACTAGGGGACATCTGACGGGAGGTTAAATAATGAACTCTCATAGTTGTCTACAACATTACCTCTATCGCATCTGGACCATTGGTTTTTCAAACACTAAATCCAAGGGGTGTGAGGATATATGGGAAGGTTAGGGTAACCACCCGCCCCTTGTCCCACCTCTCATCCTCATTTTTTCGTTGACGCCTTGGTTGGTTCGACTGTACAAATTTTCATGGTTTTTCCTCCTTTAATACTTTTGTAACCTCAATTTTTATGCTCACTGGAGCTCCTATCCTTCGTAATTATGTGATCAAAATTTATTCAGGACTGCAGTAGAATATGCATGTAACCATAAATAAAAATATGCAGTGGAAATAACACTTAATTATATTTATTTAAACAACTGAAATTTGCTTAGAGATAGAATAGAAATAAACTAGCTAGGGCGTTGGTGGCTTATCTCTGAGAAGAGATGTGGCGGCTAGAGGCCTCTAAACTGAGTTACAATGAGGCTCGAGGGACTATTTATTATTTAGAAACAATGTAAAACCCTAAAAATTCAAAACCCTAACCCTATGAGATGAAGCGCCAAAACTATGGGCCCTGTTTGGGTAAATTGGTGTTTCAACTTCCCAGGGCCCTAACTTTGGCATACGATCACTGTTTGATGCACTCAATAGCTCGTTAGAAAGATATATCCGAGGAGTAAAACTTTTGGTGCAAAAAAGAGAGGCTTTGTCACTATTTATTTAAAAAAAAATGTCGTTTAGAGCCTCAAAATGGCTTTGAAAGTCCAGGACCCGAAAAACTGTCAAAAATAGTAAGTTGTGCCGAAACTAAAAAACTAAAAGAGAAAATGGTGGGGCCCCAAGTGGAATAGGTGGGGGGCCACCAATATCCACCTGGATCATTCACCCCCCCTTGAACAATCAATGGTACCCATTGCGTTGAGTTCCTCCATGAGATGAGGAAACTTTTGCTGAACTTTGTCCCTGGTGAACCACTTTCCTTAGTGCAAGAGTTGGCCAGCTTTGAAAAAATGATATAGTTGGATATTATGTTGGTGACTGTTCTTGATTTTCATGTCCATGATAGAATTGGTGGTGGCCTATTCCATGCAGTTTGGGTTTAACTTGTTTGTTGTGAGTTGTTTTGCAATGTCATAGGTTTCCAGTAGAGGTGGGAAGTAGGGACAAAGGCGGTCCACATTTAATATCGGGTGCAGACCTAGGAATGGTGGAATACTGAGCTCGAAATAATTGTTCCCTATCACCTTGGTGATGGTGTAAGACCCATATCGGAGTGGGAGAAGCTAGCAGTGGGGTTCATTGAGGCTCTCCTTCTACAAATGTAGCCACACTTTGTCACCCACCTGGAAGTTGTGTGGTACCCGATGTTGATCATGTCGTTGCTTGTACTTAGCATTAGCTCTGTCAAATATGTCATCAAATTGTTGGTGGATGTGTTGAATGTGCTCGATGAAGTTTTTCTGTTTGTCAGCTTCAGACTGGACATGAGCTGAATCGGCCTAAGCAGCCACAAATGGCATGGCTATGTCAATGGGACATAGTGACTGGAATCTGAAGCCCACCTGAAAGGGGTTGTGGCCAGTTGAGCTGTGGAGGGCCCGATTATAACTGTGTTGTACATAGGGGGAGGCTCTCATCCCATGTGCATGGATGCTTTGAATTATACATGTGCATAATGTGTACAATCATCCTATTGACGACCTCTGTCTGGCCATCAGTTTGGGGATGGAAAGTTGTGGACATTTTGAGCTTAGTATTGAACATTGACTAGAGGCTAGAACAAAATGTGTTGAGGACTCTACTGTCATGATCTAATATGATAGACTGTGGGATCCAAAATTGCACCCAAACTCGTTCAAAGAAGAGTTTATAAGTGGCTTTTTCTATGATGTTCTTCTTGCAGGCCACCATAATGGCCATCTTCGAGAGTCTGTTGATGACCACGAAAACACAGAGTTTCCATGCTTAGTAGAAGGAAGGCCTGACATGTAATCCATGGAGATGGATTCCCAAGGTCAACTAGGGGTACGTAGCGGAGTATATAGGCCATGCTTCTTGATGGTCAGTTTGGAAACGACACAAGCAGTGCAGGATCTGATGTACTTCCCAACATCCTGTCGAAGGATCAGCCAATAGAAATACTTCTGCCTTACTACCACTATTTTCTCGACCCTGAAATGCCCAATGGCTTGACTATAATGTGCTTCCCATATCATCTTTGCACACTCACTTGAAGGAACACAAAGGTGTCTAAGGTGACATAACAGTGCATCTTGGAGGTGAAAAATTGGAACTTGCATACCCCCCAAGAGTTCCTTGTATGTGTGGCTGAATTCTTGATAACTCTTGTAGAGAAGTGGCCAATCAGAAGTCTCGTGCCCATAAGAGTTGAGAATGGTGGTTAGTACCATGATCGGTGGTCCACTGAGGAAGTCTACAACATTATTGGTGCTACCCTTCTTGTACTTGATGTTCAAATGAAATTGTTGCAGAGATGTGGACCAATTTTTATGGCGATCGTTCTGCAACTTCCCTTGTGTCTGTATGAATTGTAGGGGTCGGTGGTCTGTGTCGATGATTGTTTCCTTCCCAAAAATTTAATTATTCCATTTTCGACAAGCCTACACAACAGAATACATTTCTTTGTCATAAGTGGGATACTTTCAAACTGTGTCAGAAAATGTCTCACTATGATATGCCACTGGATGCCCTTGTTGAGTAAGAACTGCCCCAATAGCATAGTCAGAGGCATCTGTCTCGATTTGAAATATTTGTTGCAAGTCTAGTAATGTGAGAATAGGAGCAGAACAAAGGCGATGTTTCAATTCTATGAACACCTTTTGTTGACATTATGACCAAAATAATTTCTCTCTCACTCCTCCATTGTTGACTTGACTCAAGGGCCAAGTGATATGAGAGAATCCCAACATGAACCTACGGTAGAAATTAGCAAGACCCAGAAATCTATGAAGCTCTGTTATAGTGGTTGGGGCTGGCCAGTCTCGAATTACTTGGATCTTGGTTGGATCCACATGCACCCCACTTTCATGAATAATGTATCCTAGATATTGAACCTAGGTCATGCCAAAAGTGAACTTCTCGAAATTGGCACATAGCTTGTGTTACCATAGTGTTTGGAGGACTTGTCGGATGTGGTGGAGGTGCTCTTCCCAAGTATAGATGAAGATCACAATGTCATCCAAGTACACTACTAAAAATTATTTTTTGAATGGCCTCAAGATGTCGTCCATCAACCTCATGAAGGTTGTTGGAGCATTCTTCAACCCAAAAGGCATGACCAACCATTTGAAAAGGCCCTCCTTAGATTTGAAGGCAGTCTTCCACACATAAGAGGGTTCGATGGGTACCAGGTGATACCTAGAATTCAAGTTGATCTTGCTGAAATATTTCGCCCCTTTGAGTTGGTCTAGAAGGTCATCAATCTGTGGGATCAGGTACGTATTCTGGACAGTGATCTTGTTCAGCACCTGATAGTCAATACAGAGTCTCCAAGTCCCATCCTTCTTCTGTACTAACATGATCGGGCTCCCACATGGTGATGAACTTGGCCGGATGTGACATTTCTATAGCAGCTCCTAAATTTGCCTCTTCATTTGATTGTTCTCCAGAACATAGCACTGATAGATCGGTCTATTGGGTAGCGATGCACCTGGGGTCAGATCAATGGGGTGCTTGACCTGACAGTGCAGAGGCAACCGTGTGGGTGAGGTGAAAATTTCCCCGTACTCTTCCACAACCTTGTCCATTTGTTGTTGTTGTGCAGAGGAGCCATGTCCGGAGGTCATGGCCACAATATTCTTCTTTCCCTGGGGGCGGATCATCAGGAAAAAAAATTTCTTGGTTTGGGAAACGAGCTTACTGCATTGTTTTGCAGTAACCAAAGAGATAGTGGTAGGCAGTGGTACCTCTAGTATCCTGTACAACTTATTTCACAAGGTAACAGTAACAGTGCGATGTTGTGACTCATACATACCATCCCACTTTCACAAGTATGGTTGGCCTAATAATACAATAGAAACATCAATAGGAGAAATGTCACATAATACCTCATCTGTGAAGGGCTTGATTCTATAGGGAAGGTGACATTGTTGACCGACACAAAGATCCCATCCTTGGTGAAGCCACCCGATGGTGTATATTTATTGGTGCGCTGTGGTCTGCACGCCCAACTGATTCACAAAATTTGTTGAAATGAGGTTCTTTTTGCTCCCATTGTCAAAAATTAACTGTAGCGGGGAACCCTTTACCCACATCTGGGAGTGGAAGAGACGTTTTACCTCCTCTGGATCCTCAGGTTCCTCCTTCTGGATCTTTGCAATGGCAACAATGGCATTGGGCTCCGCATCAATAATTTGTTTCCCTTTATCATTCCCCTTTTCAAGTTCTAATTCAGAAGCCCTCATCTCAGCCACAAGCGACTGCTTGCCCCAACACTCACTTGTGTTGTGAGTGAAGGTCTTATGGAACTCACACCACTTTCCTGTATCCTTCTTTGGCTTCGCGGTGTTGTTCTTTGCTTGTGGCTTTGACAGGTTTTCTTGGGCCACCATGCCTTGGCTTTGTCCTATTTTTTGCAGTTCGGGGGCACCTTTCCCTTGCTTTTGATTCACAGATCCAACGTCTCACTTCTTCTTCTTGAATTTCTACTCAATCTTGGTAGCATATTGGTATGTTGTACCAAGCAAGGAGATGTCGAGGAACTCCATTTCCTCCTGAATGTATCTGTGTATACAAATGCGATAATTTAGCACCAAATGTTTCTCTGAATCTTGGATACCCAGCTTTGTGCGCAGGGTATGGAACAAATTCGTCAGCTCATGCACATCTTGATCCCTTTGTTGCCGCAACATGGTCCATTGTATGTACTTGTCCTCATAGCTCCCCACGGGATAGTATTTTTCCTTGATGGCATCTCAGAAAGAATTCCAAGTGGGTACGACTGAGAATAGAGAGGTTTATGTCTCATCCTTTTTCTCACAGTAGGTTTCCCACCAGTCCTTGACATGGGGAGTAGCTTTAAGGAGTGAAAAAATAATCTTCTCTCGGTCAAAAAAGTCATGGACCGAGAAATATCCTTCTAATAGATTCATCCATCCATCTATGACATCTACATATATTTGACCCTCAAATATTGGAATGTCAAAGTTTATTTGTACCTTAAATGGATTCGCGCCTCCAGAGTGGCTGTTGGATGTAGATGCGCCGCAGTTGGGTAGTCATTGAAGGATCCGGGAAAATTTATCCATCATCGCATTCCTTTATTTTTCAAGGGCCTCCCCAAGCAATATTTTGATAGGGTCTCCTACTCCCTCATCTTTCTTTTCATCCCCCATGGGCAACCATCAGGGTTTACGAGGCCGATCTTGCAAAGGTTCAATCAGATCGAGCCCCAACTCCTTATACCCCGACCTCGTTGGGGACATGTAAAGAAGGATTGAGAAAAAACATACCGCTATGATACCACTGATCTAGATTTATGGAGGAACGCAACAGAATACACATGTAACCATAAATACAAATATGCAATGGAAATAATACTTCATTTTATTAATATCAAAGAACTGAAATTTGCTTACAAACATAATAGAAATAAACTATCTAGGGCACTAGTAGCTTATCTCTGAGAAGAGATGTGGCAGCTACAGGCTTCTGAACTGAGTTAAAATTAGGCTCGAAGGCCTATTTATTATTTAGAAACAATGGAAAACCCTAAACATCCAAAACCCTAACCCTAGGATATGAAGTACCAAAAATATGGGCCCTGTTTGGCTAAATTGGTGTTTCAACTTCCTAAGGACATAAATTTGGCATATGATCTCGATTTGGCAGGCTTAATAGGCTTTTCCTCTCTCATTTTTCCCAAAAAACATCGTTTAGGTCCTCAAAATGGCTCCGGAAATTCAGGACACGAAAAACTGTCAAAAACAGTAAGTTGTTCCGAAACTAAAAGACTGAAAGAGACAATGGTGGGACCCCAGGTGGAATAGGTGGGTGGCCACCAATATCCACTTGGATCATGATGTGTCTGTGTTCTAGTTCCAACAAGTATACTTCCTTCGCAATATTTTAACAATAGATAATGTGTTGAGTTCCCTTATGGGGCCCTTCTGGGGGTTTCATTCTTTACCTCAATAGTGAATCTTTGTATTACAGGTTTACTTTGTTTATTATGTATGGTGACTCTGCTAATTTTTTAAGTCTTCCACTTGTTTGGAATGTTATACGATCAGTTCTCCACTGTCAGGGTTCTCATTTTATCACCACGTAGTTCTCTAGCGCTAAGGTACCACATCGACTATCTTATTTAACTCCCTTCGGCCAAGTATAATTGGATATTGGTTGGGACAAGCCCTACCCAAATTAGGTAATCCACCCACTATTATATTTTTTCGAGTTTCTTCCATATCGAACTGGTTATTTTCCTCATAAGTTATTTCAAGGTTGTAAGATTGGTTTTACTGTCTGCACATATGAATTTCTTATTGCATTGTTTTTGGTCTCAATCTCAACACATTCTGATGTTGCGTAACATAGATATGGGTTCATCTCTTACTCCACCAATCTAAGTTCAGAGGTATGTCGAGACTCCTTAACGCACTCCTTTTTCATTTTTTTCATAGTTTTGTTTCCTAAGGGTAAACCCCTCCTAATGTGTAGGGCACCACATGGCCATGGCTGCGCCTACATGCAAGAGTCTTAATTCCTAAGTCCTTGATCTTCAATGAGGTTTTCCATGTTTGTTACTTACTCAACTCAGCTCAAGATGGCTCCGTTATGGTTTATAAATTGCCGCATGGACTTTTCCTTTCGGAATTCAAGGATTTCAAGCTTGTAACTGGTTTATTTTGACATTTTATCATTTAAATGTATTACCTGAGATTAATATTTCATAATTTAAATGTATACTTTATATTTCAAAATTCTGGGTTCTATATTTCGGTTAAGAAACATCATTGATAAATTTTTATATTTCTACATTATGAGTTTTTTTAGTTATCTTCCTCTTTTTCTCAATAATCTATAATGGTAGACATGGAAATTATTGCTTCCTCCTCCTAAGGGTTTATGTTTTTCAGTAGGAAATTTCTAGATTTCGTAATGTTAAATCAACTCATTTATATATTTATAAGTGTTACTGTTTATCTCCATTTACTTTTGATATGTATTGTTCTTAATTTCTATCTAAATTTTCCAGTAGATGGTTTACTTAATCTACTGCTATTTAGATAATTAAATGTACGCTTAGATTTCACAACCTTCTTCCTTTTCTTTTATTTCAAATGTATGTTGCAGTAAGTTGAAAGTTGAAATGGCCAAAGGACCATGAGCCATGCCCTGGCTCCACGGGGCTCGACATTAAAACTCTATGCCTCAATATTTTGATTTATTTACTTTAGGCATCTTTCGTAACTTTATTTCTGGTATTTAATGGATTTTAGACTGTATGAAGATAATTGTTTTCTACCTTGTTTAACAGAAAAGATATATTTTGTAGTAGTATTAGATTCCTTTGTGTATCACATGAATAATTTAAATTTATGCACTTTTGTTTATCGGTTTTTTCATCTTCTAATTTTAAGAAAATATTTTCACTGTACTATTCAAAAATTGATGTCAAGAATCATAAATAGTATAGTATAAATCTAGTCATTTATAAATTCTTTATTGAACTGCTATTTGCATAACAAAATAAGCAACCAGAAAGTACTTATGTTTCTACTTTTCTTTTCCGGTAACTAATGGTTCCACCCAACCTTGAGAGAGGCTATCACATTGTTTGCTCCTCCCTTGCTCCTCTCCAGAGCCTTAGGTAGCAGACAATCTTAATTAGAAGATACACATCAAGAATACAATCCAACTTATACTTATCTGGGTTTTTCAGAGCTCCATTGGTTTCGTACTAGCTCTGGACAACTCTTCTGAACATACTATTGTTAACCTTTAACATCTTTCTGAAGAGAAACCCTTCCCTCCTTGAGGATTTCGATTTTATCCTTTTTTGGAAGTAGGTATCAGAAACTATCTCTACTTTTTACTATAGAATCTTGGAATCATTTACCATTTAGCTAGATCCTTTTTACTTAGGATAATTATCAAATTTTTTTTATTTATAAATAAACTCAAGCTTCACTAACGAATAATCATATTCATTAACTTTTAACAATTCAAATGTATCATAAAATTTTGTCAAACATAATTAACATAAAACATGGTGTTACAATTTGTTTCTTTGTTACCTATATTTTTTAAATACTACATGGCATTAATTACTATGAGAAAGAACGTAGCTACTATATATTTATTTTAAATAGCAATAATTCATTTTAATTATGCTAAGAAAGATGTGTTTTCTTGAATAAGGCTTCTACAATTTAAATTTAGTTACCAATAACTATTAGGTGCATGGTAGGAATTTAACCTCCACAAAATATTATAAAATATTTACAAAAGTGAAAGATTGAGATTTATCTCCAAAGTGGTTATGATATCTTTATGCTTTCAATTAAATTAATTAATTAATATGAACCGAGTTACCATTTTTTGGACATGTGGTATGTAATGCATCAAAACGTTTATTTAAAAAAAAAAATAGGGTGAGCTATTATTTAAATTAAGGAACTTGAATATGTGGTAGACATTGCAATAAATATTGCAAAAAGTTTGATTTGAGTAATAAAAAATACAAAATGCAAGTTGATGAGAGATGTTAATAACTCTGCATTTGATTTTGTAAAAATGATTATGCTTGACAAATGACAATTTGTGAAATACAAATCCCAAACCAAAGAAATTTGATTCCCTAGAAAGGAAATCTGGATGGAGGAGAAACAATAAATTTTAATGGCCATCTATAATAGCGAGGATATGGCCTAATGTTGGAAAAAATATATGGTAATAAATAAGTATTAGTGGGATATTTAATACATTTTATGAGGTTCATAAGAGTAAAACTAAATGCATATTTACTTGAGGAGAAAGGGAAGGAGTCTCAAGTTGTGGGAACACCAATAGAGGTGCTATGACGAGGCTACAATTGTGATTTCTACAATTTGAAACTTGAAAGTGAAAAATAGTAGAGTTGGAACAAGTAATTATGAGGAAGTCGCTTCTATAAAATACAAACTGAAGCTTGGGGTATCTTGCTAAAAAAAAAATTCTTATCAGTCAACTATGTATGGGTGGAGAAACCCTCATCAAGATGTATCACCAATTTTGTCACAAGTTCATCTCATCCTTATCATATATGTTTTAGCGGTAGGTGTTTATTTGACATTATTGATGGTCATGTAAAATGTTTAAGATCATTTACTAGCTCCTTAAGTAATTCTATCTCCTTATTAACAATGTTTCATATAATATAGGAGGAATTTACTATAAAAAAAATTATTTTTGTTTGGATAAAAACTGAATAACTTGTAGGTTGATTAGAATAATTATTATCATTATGGCTAGGGAATAATATTTCCTCTAATATTTTATATCAAGACTAGAACTTACTATTTTTATGGTTTCCAACATGGAAAGTTTCAATCATTCTTTAATAAAATTTTAAATCGTTGAAGATCTTATCAAGAAGGTAATTCTATGAATAAGGTAGATGGGGAGGACCAAAGAAGAGTAAAAATTGTTGAGAGGAGAATTTTCCACTTATACCATAGGCAATGCCCAAAGAGGTTAAATAGGAGGGGTTCAATTTGAAGGTTGTAATCATCAAAATATTCCCTTCCCCACTCGACAGAAATGATATCATGGGGTTAGATCATAACACCAAGGTATAAGATAAGAGAAATTTCTTATAATATTCTCTTTAATACTCTAGGAAATGTTTCATAAATTCATAGTTATCTTAGATGAAAACTTTGGCTTCGAGGGAACCACATGGGTTTGAAAATGTGAAAACTCTTTTGTTCCAATCCAATACTGACTATTATCCTCTTTTTTCATGTATTCCCTTTGAAATAATAAGAAAAATAAATCCAAATGATGTGCCTCTATCTACCAAAAATAAAAATAAAACATTGTGACTAGAGAATGGAGGTAAACCCAATGTAAGTTGATGTAGTAAATAAATCGACAAAGTATGGATGTGAGTCAATATCAAAATCTATAGCATAAAATATATAACATAAAATAGAGTGATAGCTATAATATTAATATAAAAGGAAATGGAATTGATCATAAATAAGGAATAATGTAGTATCGCGTAGATGAATTTGAGACCTCAAATAAACTCTGAGTATGCATAGTAATGGGAAAATCACAAGACATGAAGATGAAAATTACCTATAGGAGCAGACTGATGTACGATAATCCCCACCAATTGATAATAAGATGGTGAGGGAAAAATAAAAGTGTTATTAATCTCCCCAATAAAAGCAAAAACAAATTCCTACAATGGTCACCCAAAATTCCAATTGTGATGAATAACGACAAATGCAATAGTGCAAAAAAGGAAAATTAGGACTAAGGTTGGTCGAAAAAATAACCTAGCATTTTCTGCTATTATAATCCCCTGTGCAAAAGGACTAAAACTCAAAAACCCTAAAATTCAAGAGTGTGGATACCAATAAAATTAGATACATTTTGTATCAGAAGCTTCATACATTTTAAGCACCATTCATAGAATTCAATAATACGTAACAGAAAAATCATGGGATTATGCAATAACACCCACTCCATATAGTCAAAATATCTTATTAAAAAAGATAAGAACCCATAAATTAAATAATTATATATAAACAGTAAATACCAATGTTCTTCCATTAAACCGTTATGGGAAACTATTAATTAAGATTTTCATTTACCATGAATTGTAAGGAAAGGTTTTTGTAACTTTGAATGAATAGTAACTTGCTTTAAGAGAATCATTAATATATACAAGAAGAGGGAGACTATTTCAATTTTTACTCTAATGTCTCTTAATATTACCTAATTTCTTATTTACATCATTTACAATTTTTCTAATCCCTAAATATTATGTGTCAAAATCCCCCCCTTGAATTTTAAGGGATGTTGGGGAGTCCAAACATCATTCTAAATAATTCAAACTTTTCTCTTCCAATAGGTTTCATGAAGGTGACTGCAATTTTCTTTGTTGTGGAACAATGGTGAAGGATAATTTCCTTAGCATCAATATGGTGTCAAAAAAGATGCTACTTGTTATTTATATACTTGGTACCATCATGGAACTATGGATTCTTTTTCAACTTTATTCCATAAGTGTTTTCAATTAAAAGAGGAGTATAATCCACTTGTTTCTCCTAAAATATTCTAGAATTTTCACGAGGCACACAATTTCCTTCATTGCTTCTACAACTTTCACATGTTCAACTTCAGTTGTCGATTCTGTTATAATTGACTATTTATGTGACCTTCAAGATACAGCTCCTAATCTAAGAGTCATAACATAACCTAAATTTGATACTATGTTTTCTATATCTTCGTCAAAATTTGAATTAAAGTGTCCAATGAAGATGAAGTGATCCGCATGTTTATACTTGTGCCCTAAGTCTTGAGTTTCCTTCAAGTACCTTAGAACTCTTTTTGCAGTAGACTAATTACCCTCACAAATATTTTGAATAAAACTCAAAAGGATTCTAACAAAAAATTAAATGTTTCGTCTAGTAGCAGTTAGGTAGTTGACGAGTTGTCCATACATTGTTGCATCCTCAAATTTATTTCATTCTATGGATGTGATCTTTAATTTTTTCTCCATTGGAGTGGTCAAAATATATCATTGAGCCATGCCAAAAAAATTTAACAAGTCTCCAATGTACTTCTCTCGACGAAGGAATATAAAATTCAGAAGTTCGGTTAATTCAATATCAAGACAGTAGTGAACATATTCCAAATCTATAATTTCAAGACCATTCTGCATTTATTTAATTATGGATGCAAAGTAATTTTCATTTTTTTCTTACATGAAAATATCATATAAATACACCACAATATATACAACTATTTTTTCAACTTGTTTGAAAAACAAATTTTCATCATCAAGGTAATAGTGTTTTAAATTGAGAGTTCAGACGATGCTCAGTCAATTTCTTGTGTCAAGCTCATGATGCTTGTTTGAGGCCATATAGGGATTTTAAAATATTACTTATTGTGTGTTCCTATCCCATCATAGCAAATCCTTCTGGTTGGGATATAAAAAAACTATCTCTCATATTTCTATTCAAGAAGGGAATTTTAACACACATTTTATGGACTTTCCAACCATTTTAACCTTCCAAGAAAAACAAAATCTAGATGGTAACCCATTTTGTTTTGGGGGAAAAAGTCTCGTCATAATTGACCCCTTCCTTTTGTATAAAACCATTTGCGATGAACATAGATTTACACTTGTCAAGTGATCCATATGTTTTATACTGGTTCTTGAACACCCATTTGTAGACAATCAGTTTGGTTCCCAATAGAAGATTCATATTTTCGAGGATCCATTATCTAATAAAATATAATATTCTTTCTACAATGCTTCTTTCCATTCATCATGAGAAGGGGATTCTTCAAACGAATTTGGTATGAAATATGTAGAAAAATTTAATTCACAATCATAAAAAACATCCATATGAATAGGTTACTAAAAATTTCCTACATCATCTCCATTTTATCTAGTAGAGCTTATTAGTCTTATATTTCAAACCTTATCAGGATGAAAAATTTGAAGTGTCTTCAAGAACGTTTTTGGAGGATATTTTTGAGATGGCCCACGTTTTTCAGATAACTACGATGGGGTTGAATATAAAATTAGCCTTCAAATTATCTCAATCGCATCACTCAAAGTCTCTTCTTCATGAATGGTTGGAGCTTCATGAGGGGGAGAGAGTTCTTGAGAAGGAGATTCCATAGATTGATATGGATCCACCCTCCAAGATGTGGAATCTGATTATCAAATTGTTGAAACTTTTTTGCATGCCTGAAACTATCAGGGTAACCAAGCTACCACTCAAGAGCATTCTCAGTATTGGAAGATTAAGAAAGATAACATATCTAGATATCATAAAATTATTATTTACCTCATCATAGAGATAGTATGCTTTGGTTGTATATGAGTACCCTGAGAAGATAAATTTCTGACTCCTTACACCAATTTTGTTTCTATTTTCCTTAGGTATCAAGGTATAACACGTTGAAACAAAATCCTTAAGATTCCTCACGGAAGGAATATGGATATACCAAAATTTATAAGAAGTCTTTATTTTTTTAGATCATGATATGGACGCCTATTCCTAACATATAAAAAACATATAACTACATCAACCGAAAACATTAGCTTTACATTTATTAAAAATATCATTAAACTTACCATACTTGATATTTCACTTTTCATTCTTTCAGCCACATCATTCTATTCTGGATTAGAAGGAATGACTGTTTGATGTTTGATCCCATTCTAGCAAAGATAGTTTTCAAATTCATTTGAATAATATTATTTTCCATTATGAATATGAATAAAGTCAATATGAGATTGTGCATCGTTTTCAATCCATGCATGAAAGTTGTTGAAAGTTTCAAAATATTCATATTTTTTCTTCAATAGATATACTGAATACATTCTAGTGTAGTCATTAATCAAATTCATCATGTATTTATTAATATTCTCAAAAGGAACATGAATACTTCCACATAAGTCAAAATCTATGAGTTTAAGCTTTCTATGTGTTGTCGAATGAGAACCATGAAAACTTTTTTTATTTTTATTTCCTAAGATATAAACATCATATTGATTAAGCTTCCTATGAATGTATAACAAACTAGTAACACCATTTCTCTTCAATAAACACAAACTATTATATTTAAAATGTCCAAATTTAGCATTCCATTAGAGACTATATGGTATTGTACCTTCATCAAATTTGGAAGTATATGCAAAATTTGGTGCACGATTAGAGGTTCCTTGTATCTTCAAGTCTTTGTTATTCTATCCCACTCATGAGAAGTGAGTTTTTTTATTATATTTTGACCTCAACCTTGACATCAAACATGTGAATGGATTATTCTTGCTAGCGGATGTAAACCAAAGATAGAAATTTTATTCTTAAATCGGGGAGGTAGAGAACATCATGTATGATAATATTTGGGAGACCAAGATGTCGTAGCATAATGACGTCAAGTCCCGATGACTTGATTTTATTTTTTCTGCAAAATAGATTGTTCCATCAACATTTTCAGTGAATTATTCAAATAAATATCTTCTAAAATTCATGTGTAAATTTTCCCTTGAAGGAATCAACCATGCATCTTTCCATGAACCAAGTGAATAATTAAAAAAGTATGCATTTACTCCAATATTTTAATTTTCCACATCACAATCAATGGATCCAAGTTCTTTACCTTTCCATCGATATAATGATTTTATTTTCTCTTCATCCCTTTCCTATATTATCCTATCCCAATAGAGCTTAAATGTGTAAGTATCATGTCCATTTTTGCTATAGCATATGCAATGAAGATCAGGTATTAATCCCTGGTAATGGCTTCCCCCCTACTTATATTATTCTTCCTTCCATGTCCTCTATGAACACCTCTTCCTCTTGAAGAAATCATGTTCCTGATTCTTCTATTATTATGAAACGCACATATATTCTTAAGAATACTGAGAAACTATCTTATTTTTCCTAAATGTTTTATTTCTTTCAACAAACTTCCCCATAAGAGATTCGAAGTAAATGTTCTTAAGTTTTCCATCAATGTGTAATGACTCAAGATAATGGGAGTAAGTGGGATACAATGCCTTGAAAAAAATTGTGAGATGAACATTCATTTTAACATCGATGGCTTCTATATCATGCATAATGGATCTTTTTGAGAGGATGAGGAAAGGGGATCATCCTCTTTCAATTATAAATTGAATAAATTGATCATTAATTGGAATAATTCAAGCTCACAATGTGAGTCATATAAGTGTTTCAGCTTATCTAAGGCTTCAAAATCATTTGTAATTGGTGTAATATGATGACTCACCTCTTCACCGATTGATGCCACAATCAAGGAATATGTCGTGTTTTTCTTGTTCTCCCATATGGCGAGCTCCTTATCTGATGTAGGCTTCACAGAAGGATTTCCTCCTCCTCCTTCACATACTCCTTTTGAAAAACCATTAAAAAATTTGGGTATGCTTTATCATCCCTGGCCATAAATGGTAGTTATCTATTCTAGAGATAACTACACCAAATATGGAGATGAGGGACTGCATTTCTGAAAAACCTATGCATTGGCCTTGAAGAAATTAAATCCTTATTACGATAATATTTAAAAAAAAAACATCTTCAAAAATAAAAAAATAATTTTGAATATATCAAAAGGTATTTGAAACTCAGTTCTCAATATATATTATTTAAATTCAATAATGAATGTATGAACCAATTCAATCAACAACTCGAAATTTCAATGCAAAGCATTATACAATTCAACACACCCACCATAATATATGTCATCACATATAGAAACCAAATCACATTGCATATACATTTTCCGACTAGAATAAAGCATGCCTCAATATTCATACAATATATACCATCAAACATCTATACAAATCCATATACCAAAATTTCATAGCATATTAGACATACACACCTATGCATTCATTTTTGAGGTCCCCTACAAAGAGGCATTCATTCTCTAGTAAACTTGGAATAGGAAATACTATCATAGAAGTTTTGGTGGTATATTTTGTTATATAAAAAATAATATTTCTCCTTACATTTAGTGTTATAATATCACCCCCCTCAATTAGTACCAAAATTTTGGATTCTAACACCAATAAGATTTGTCTCACAATTTTCATTTCACTCCTATCAACTCTACCTCTTATAAGAAAATTAACATCGATAAGAATGTTAGAAATATTGTTATTGATGGAAAAGGAGCACAAAGGAGCAGCACCAAGAGAAGGGAGCAGATCAAATTCAGATGGAATTGTTGCAGAGAAAGAAAGTAAAGTGGCAGCGGAGACAAGAGGAGGGTTTAGATAGGAAGAAGTTTTTTCGAATAGTTAGGGTTTTGTTTTGTAAGCCTACGAGCAAATTAGACAAAAATGGAAGACGAATTTCTGTCATTTTTGAGCAATGGGATTATTGTACTGAAGTGAGATTTGTAGAGATGTCACACAGGGTTTAATTTATTAGTGGGTTGCGACTGCCCATTTGGGGATTTTACTGTAATGGAGAACGATGGAGTAAAGGAGAAGTCATAGTGCAGTGAAATGAATCGATGGTTTGTTTGAACAAGTATACGGAGGAGGTGTAACGAAAGAAATTAGATGGGGAATTAGGAGTCAACGACGCAGTGGAACCGTGAGTAGCATCACAGTGAACAGTAAAGGCGGTTTCAGAAAACAAAAGATGGTTTTCGCGCAACCTTCGAGTGGTAAGTGGTTTTATTGAAATTGAACACGATCAAATAAGACTGTGACACGTCACGAGCCTGAAACAGCCAGTTTTGTGTGACTTTTGAGTGATAATTTGTCGGGGTTAACTGAATGTGATAGCCATTTGATCATCAACAATTCAGATCCAACGACGTTTGCACCCGAAGTTGCGCAAGGGTTAACAAAGGTGTGGACCCAATGGTGTTAAAAAGTTACGTTAAATGTTATGAATCTTGGAATGCGATATCCATTAGATATACACATAAATCGGTTGTGGAGTGCAATGAATTATCAACTATTAGATTTGATGAAAAGCGGAAGGACCGTCGGATTGTGAACAGGATCGACGGTAGTCGTTTAATCGGAGATGTGGCATCAGGATACGTGCAACACTGGTAGAAAGATAAACCTTTAAAAATGTTTTATATATTAAAGGTTATATGATTATAGAGCAGAATGATAAAAGGTTTGGGACCAACGAAGGTAGCAGCAAAGGCTAAACCTCGTTCACATCGTATGAGCATGGTTAACGTTGATCTCAGATCAACGGTACCACGGGGGTAGAAATAGTTTGATGATTAACCCAAGGGGGTGCCTCCGCAGTTGACCCACCCATTGGGCATTGACCGAAGATCTACGGTTTTCATTCACTGCAGTAGCACAAGCCCGATGAGCTTTCCGTACCAAGGAGTGTCTCTGCAGTACAGTGAACTGGGACCCAGTTTCCTAAAACCCAAAATAACAGCGGTGGATCGATGCGATCAACGGATAATATTAAAGGAGATAGACGACAGAGATTATATCGAAAACAAGTGGGACGTGATCGCATATCGGACATCGCAAGAGAATGTGATAGCTGCAGAATGGATACAAAGTTGCGATGTGATGTGGTGATGTTAAGGGACATGTGGCAGCACAATGCTATATCGCACATTGGCGATGAAAAGTCCATCGCATACTGCAAAGTAGCGAGGTGATGCGATGCAAGGAAGGCGATGTGATTGATAGATGTGATGCGATGCGATCGCATATCGCAATCGAAACAGGAGAAATATCGCACAACCTTAGAATTCATGTTAGTTGTGATACGAAGTAGCGATAAAGTCAAGTGGGACCTGTCCCATATCGCATATTGCAACCGACGATGCTTATGTGATAATAATTCCCAAGTTATAGAAGTTGCGATGCGAAGTGAGATAAAGAGAGCGGACGCGATGAAGACCAAAGCCGAAGCCTAAAGATTTTCAAGTCCGGGTGTACGGTTTTTCCTTGTGTAAATCACATCGGAGAGCAAAGGATCCATATAGAGAAGAACGATGGAAATACTAAAATGTGATATAAGGTGGACGCGATGTTGTTCAGAGGTAAATAGTAATGAATTTCATGTCCAGGTTTAATGTATTCTACATTGTTTGTGAAGAAAAGAGTGGAAGCAGAGGTCGACTCAGATAAAAAATGAAAGGATTGAACACGGAAAGGAAAGGCTTGCGCAGTTAAAAGGACCAGTTCCTGTGCAGAACAATTATAAATACAACAGCAGGTAGAGAAGACAAAATAAACAGAAAAGAAAGAGGCCAAAAGGGTTGAATTGAAATGTTTGATTGTAACTGTAAATGTATTATTGAATTTATATTTTTTGTGATGTAAAGGAAAGTCTCTGTAAGCAAAGAAAAACTCCAATTTGATACTATAATGATTGTATATATTGTTGTAACATCCTGAATGTGCTAAGCGAGGAAATGAGAAGGTGGAAGGCAAAGAGTCGTTCCTATTCACTTCATATTCCTTGTAGAATGCAAACACTCATAAAGCTATCTGTATAAAACATGTAATATCATTATGCATAGATAAGTAAGAGGGAGTAAGAATAATAAGGAGAAAATAGAGAAGTTGTGAAGATCCATAGATAACATAAGGCAGATATGAAGGATGGAGGACAACAGTGAAGAAGGAATATAACAGAGCTGATATCCAGGTAAATCAGTATGTGTTTTCATAGAGGTGTGAGGAAGTTGGTGCTTCCATATCAAGTTGTAGCTTGATGGATTTCCAGTTGTAGCTGGTTGAGGTAGGAGCCTCCTGTGGGTTGTAGCCTACAAAAAATAGATGGGAGTTGGAGCTTCCTTGCAAGTTGTAGCTTGCAAAATTGAGGTAGTAGCCTCCTGTAGGTTGGAGCCGACAGAAAATGAGTGTTGAGAGGGAGTTGGAGCTTGCCTTTGCATCACAACAATAATAAGATGTGGTTTTCTCCCTTATGGGTCTCCACTTATATCTGTTGTCTATGTGAATGATGATTATGTGTTGATATTCTGTATTTAATCTACTTAATACCTACTTCTCACTATTAAGATTGTTGTTCCATTGTATATTAAGTTGATGATGAAATTAAGATGTAAATACGTGTAAAAGAAATTTTTGCAAGACCTTGAATGAATTAAACTAATTCACGCCCCCTCTCGGTTTAACCAAGGGTTCAACAAAGAACTGCCCCTTCAAAACCATAGAATAGGATATCCATAGTCCAAGGAAGGAATTCAATATCCTTATGCTTGGGGATAACAATACTAGAGTCTCTACTGACTAGCCTACTCTCATAAGTAATAACCCTAACTATAACACTATATGGATAGATGAGCAAATTCAGAAAACATAACAAAAAACCTATTTGGTACCCAGATAATCAAGATTTGTAGTTCCCAAGACCTGATTATTTGTAATAGAATTAACAAGTGGTCAACCTCTAGGTAGATGAATTACATTAATGAAATGGGAATTATTTTTGTGTATTATGTGGTACTTGACACCCATGTTATAAAAAATATTGTAAATTTTGACCTCCTAGATGACCATGACCCTAATTTTTACCACAAACCTTTATTCCTAACTCTAAAGCGTGACATGTACACTAACTAAATGAAAAATAATTGTGATATTAAAAGGCCCTTCATTTACAAAATATTAAAATGTATCTCTTCTCAAAAAAATTGAGGGATTTAGTTTCCTTAACGTATAATGATAACATTGATCAAATATACTACAATTTTACTATTACCCTTTCCACTACCATTAACAAATTATCAATTGATTTTTTGTCTGAAAATAATAATATAACTTCCAACCTTTGGTGTCATAATGATTGTAAAATTTCCACGAAATTGATTAGAGATGCTCCCAGTGAAACTTTAAAGCTCAAAAAAATAAATTCTTACGAAGCTCTTATTTTTTTCTAAGCTGAGTAGTACCTATTTTTCTATTCATTTTTAAAAAGGCATATTACATAGTAAAATAAGCTTCCACGACCTTAATTTTCTCTAGTAGGAAACCAGATATATTGGCCATCGAAAGGCATTGTAAGCCATCCAAAAACAAAATACTTTCAATCTGTCATACTCAGCTTTTATAGCCTCAATGTTTGTGACTTTGACACACCACTACTACTAAGATGATTCAATAACATAAACATAAACATAGATACTAAAAAAAAAAACGGAAGTAAGATTGTTGTCATTTCAACCCTCATAAGAGTCAATTGGCGTCGGGTATTTACCACTAGACCTAGGCATCCTTGTTTTTTGTGGATTATTTAGAAATTTCTCAATTTTTTTCGGTTGGATGTTCTTTCTCTAGACTTGGAATTACAACAGCTAGAATTCCTTCTGAATTTCCTGCATTGCAGGATCAACCTACATGAACTCAGTAGTGTACAATATGGATTTAGCTATCAAATACTTCATTCACTACTATAAGTGCATATATTATTGATATTGTGTGACTCTTCCTATAGTGTTACCTGGGTCCAGCATTATATTTTCTTCATCTAGGTTAATTCCTTCCTCCTCGGCTTGTCGGGTGAGCGCTTCCTCCCATTTGGTTGCAATTTTCCTCACTTGAGGAGGAATTTCCTGAATATATGTCAAGGTTACATCAACAATGTGACCGGTTTGAGGCTTACACCTCATCTACCTCGAAGTGTGGGCGGATACCTCAACCTTCACTTTCTGCTTGCCTCGCTTCCACATATTCCTTCGAGTTCCCCCATCCCCCTCTTCCTTCACAGCTCGAGCCCGTTCCATTGTATATATCCCAGGTGTAATTAGAGGGTATGTTCTTCTACACTTCCTTGTAATGGTTTTCTCACAGTCATAACACAATTTCAAAGAAAAAAAAATTATATTTCACTGCTACAGTATTGAATTAAACTGACCCAACATTCTGTGCTTACTCCAGTATGAAATCCAATTCCCTAACCACCCAGACCAAGCAGAGGACTCTGAGGATGTTCCTGGCCTACCCTATAACACATAAGTCCACCCTATGGATATTTCGGTCTCTCCACCGCATCATAATACCGAATAGCAGCTACATTGCATCCTTTGGTTGTGTGCCCTTCTCCCCTTCCAGTGTTATGCTTACATCAAATCCCCCCATCACCCTTGCATCATGCCTCCCTTTCAAAAACATGGCTTCAATTTGATTCCCTAACTTGCACATGGAAAATTTTTGATTGCTCAGGTCTACCTCACCCTCCAGACATGTACACGAGTCCCCATCCCCCATTTTTCCCAGCATAATCCTGAAAGTTATAGAAATAAACTCACAATTAACTAAAATTTCACCTATGTGCTTCCCAACTCCCTCCCATGCACCCAGACATATCCTCGTACACTGAGAATCATACTAATAATAGACATCTCAGAATATGGAGAAAGAGCCGCGTTCAAGGGAATTGAAGAATCTAGGATGGTCACATACCTTTGATCCTTCGGGCATTGACACGGGTTGCAGGATCGTAAATTAATCCTCCCCACCAACAACAGACACAAATTCACTATCTCGCACACGATGTAGGCCAAAATCCAAAACATATTAATGTAACTCCTGCGACTCATTCCCTCGTATGACGCTGAATTTGAAAGGAGTGCCTTCCGCCTTGCACGCGGCTGCACTAACTGGCTAACCCATGCCACTTTCCCATGTCCAGGCTGGTCTATCCTCCAGTAATTCTTTCCTTTAATACCATATTTATTTCACCGTTGGGATTGCGGCTACCCTACACCCCGATTGGGGGCTTACAAAGCTCTTATTAAGAGGAAGGCAAGGTCCTATATTAACACGAGACAATAATGTCATCTTTATAATTATAAATTTGATCCTAAAAGGTTTTAGAGGAATATAATTATTCGTAAAATAATTTGATGCCATTAAAAAATAGGATATAGATATTTATTGAGAAAATTTATGACTCCCCAGTCACGATGGGATACATCTTAAACACAACTATAAAGGAGGATATATATTCTTTTGAATACATGGAGTTTGGGATTAATAATCTCTCTAATTGGAAATATAGAGATATTGAAGCCTAGAAAGTTGAATTTTTCAAAACAAGAAGGTCTATCCTCATCCCTCATACTCACAAAATTCTCAATTTGACAGTGAAACATGAAATCCCTAAGCCTTGGACACAAAGAATTATTATTCCTATATTTAAAAATGTGATAAAAACATTGCCTCAAACTATAGTACAATAACGTTTAGCCACATTAACCAAAAAAATATGGGAAAATTTTGAAAAATAAGATTATGCTCTCCCATGAAATCCATGTTAAAAGAGCAAAATGGAAAGTTGGTATTAGGATACATCACTGAACTATTAACCTTATTGTTACTCCTGGGACTATTTCCGAGCATTTTCACAATAGTAAAATTGATATATTCCATTGTTTTGATGACTTTAGAAAATATTTTGATACATCTCCTTGGGATAAGTTATAGCAATGCCTTAAACATATTATGTTTCCTCTCGCGTTGAGATTTATTGTGATTCATCTATACGAGATTTTTTTTCCAAAATTATGACCATTGAGGGTTGGTCTGAAGAAATTAAATGAAATATCAGAGTTAAGAAAGGGTGTCCCCTACCCCTTACCCTTTTTCGCATTGGCATTGATAATATAGAAGAATGTTTAGAATTTCCACATTGCAATTGCCCTAAGTTCACTGGTATGGTCATTACTCCTCTCCTTTATGTTGATGATATCATTCTTCGAACCAGAAGCCATGACGATCTCGAAAAAAAACTTAAAATCCCCCATGATTGTTTCTCTCATATGGGTATGAATTTTAATACACACAAGACTAAATCCATGATAATTAAATCCAAAAAGGTTAGCCATGATAACCTCATCTATGAAAACAAGTACATGGAGCAGGTTCCCTCCTACGAATATTTTTGTAATTAATTTCATCACCAACTCAAATGGAATTATGACATTGAGGAAAGGATTATTGGAGGATGGAAATCTTATTAAGAGCTTCAAAATGATTGTAAGTTGACTAATATTTGGATTTGGAGTAAAAAAAATTCCTCTTTGAGGCTCTCATAAGCGTTGTTATTTTATACGGATGTGAGGTTTGGAGTTTTAATATATATAGAGAATCATGGAGGAAGATGGAGCTTATCCAAATGCTATTTATAACCTACAACCTCAATATTAATGGTAGTAATCCCTATCGTATCATCTTGATTGAGGCTATCCATTCCACCATTGAAACCATGGCTATGTTTATGTATCTGATGTATAAGAAGAAGCTTTATAACATGAAAGATAAGAGGTTCCTCAAATTTTATTCTAATTCTAGCCAAAACCCCCACCTCTCACTCAAGTGAGGTTGGGATAAGGACATGCAATATTGGCATGATGATTGGATGATAAAGGAGGAGATCATCTTAGTGAATAAGGAAAATATTAAAAATATCATTTCTTTCAAAATTAAGGATAAGCTGTGGATTGATAAGGAGTTAAAGGGAACATGAAGGTATGGTATTATAAGAAGGTTATCAATCCAACTCTTGCTAACAAAAATTATATTTTTGTCTTAACTAATGCTATGAAGAAATGAACATGTGAAGATAAGAACTGATTCTCATGAGCATCAAAATTAAACCAAGCATTGTTGTATTCCTAAAACACATTGGGTCCAAAGAATTTTTCGGCTTTCTGAGTCTAAGATTGTTGAAGTTGAATAACACTTTTTCTTCGGATGCCAAAATTTTACTCACATACTTTCTTGACTTGCTAAGTCAACAAAATTACAGTGATCTAGGAATGCCTCTTTCCCTTATTTGTTATCATAGAAATAACATATTAATTAGTGGCAATTAACCTCTTTCTTAAGATATCATCGAGCACATTGGTGTTACTGGACATTAATCGTCATCTTCATTATTAATAACAAAAAAAAAACATTTTAAGGTGGACAATGGAATATAGAGATAAAATGTCTCAATGCAAATGTTATGAAACATGTTTTAAGGTCAACTAGATATATATTATATATTTCTGAAAAATTATTATGTATATATCAAATAAAGTAATTGATATATATATATATATATATATATATGCTTAAAACATTTCAAGTAGTGTCATTATATTACATCTTGGTCCGTTCTTGGGTATATATTTTTTGTGAATATATTTATGCTTTCTTAGATTTAAGTAGTTACTATATATATATATATATATATATATATATATATATATATATAGAGAGAGAGAGAGAGAGAGAGAGAGAGAGAGAGAGAGAGAGAGAGAGTATTTATTAAGGTATGATAGATATGTAATTTTTTCAGATTTTCCATTTAGGTGAAGAGATTTGATCCCTCCATGGGCTTGCTAAATCCATGTTTAAGATGGGTCTATACTTGTAATTATTCAATTTAATTAACAGATAATGATTGTAACAACTACTTTTAAGATAAGTATCAACCTTTTTTATTTAGAACTAAAATTATGAATAATTATAATATTTTTTAGATGTTAAGTTCTTATCATTCTTCTAATAAATATTTTTAATTTAATAAAAAAACATAGAAACCATATTCCAAAAAAGATACACCTATTAACAATATATATATATATATATATATATATATATATATATATATATATATATATATATATTCACTATTATTTTAAAACAAGGATATGTTATTTTCAAAATTTTAATAAATTTTATTAAATGGGATTAGTTTAGGTTGTTGAATTAGACTTACTTATGCTCATAGTCATAACTATTTTAGAATAAGAGTTCCAAAATTTTAATTTAATTATCAATAGTTATTAAGTGCATGGTAAAGATTTTACATCCCTAGAATCTTTTAAAATATCATTTATAATATACATAAATTTATTTGTAAAGTAGTTATTTATTATTTTCTTTTAAATTAAATTTATTAATATGAGCAAGTGTTATATAAAATGAATTATAACTGTTGGCTTTGTGATATTGCTAAGCCATGGTATTGGCCATTGATATTGTTACTAAGTCTATTTACAAATTAAAAATATCTATATCAAAAATAGTGGTGGATTTTCTTAGTTAAAAATCTTGTTACATATTTTATAAAATGTGTATATTTCTTAAAATGTATATATTTTTTTAAAATATGTATATATTTAAATTATATGTAAATTATTTTTATCATTACTAATTCTAGCTCTTATAAAAAAAAATGATTATAATTTGATTTTTTTAAGCTACTTAAAAAATACTATAAAGTAAATGTTTTGATTATTTATAATAAATTAGTATAATTAATCTTTAATAACAATTTAATTTGTATATTTATTTATTTAAAAAATATTCCTTACATTCAAACTTGATTATTTCCAATCATATGCTCTTATACATTAATGGTTGTAAATCTCCTTATAACAAATTGTCATCTTCCTTTATAACAACAAATTGTCATCGTTTCTCATCCCATGTATTTTTAATATACTTCAACCTATGTAAAATCCTTCTACAAAAAATTGGTATCATTTCAGTGTGGATGGTCGGTAGACTCTCCCGCGCATTGGGTTGTTTCTTGAGATATGCTTAGCCATGTTCGACCATTAATCCCGAAAAAGTTTTACTGTCAATCATGGTTAATAAAATTCTAACAAGTAAAAGAAGTTTGGTGTAAATGGGTAAAGCATTAATCCCGAAAACATTTTAGTTTCAATCATAGTTAATAAAATTCTAACCAGCAAAGAAAGTTTGGTGTAAACTGGTCCAAACTGAAAGTTTTTTGTCCTTCCATTTAAATTCGACTTGATATAAGCGATTGTTCTCCACAAAAACCAAATATACCTTTCATCTAATGGAGCAAAGCGTTATTTGATAAACGAAATAAATCTATAGTAACTTTTATGTCTAACATGGATGTATACCATATGTGTTTAAGTAGTCCATAAATGTTAAACATGTGTAATTCATTATCATACAAAGACGGCATCGTCGCTCGAATAAAGAGCAGCGAATGGAACATAAAAATAACGATCGATGGATGAGGAATATATAAACCTTGACGCGCAGATTTTTTTGAAAGAATTATTCACATTAATTGTGGTGAGTCTTTCCCTGGATCCAACAAACCTCCGTTTAAAAACGAGTGGTAATATGTAGGTAAAGTTTTGAGATCTGGCCATCAATATAAATTTCAATCTTAGATTTCAATTTTACGAGACACTATTAAAGATCATCAGACATAAACCCTAGTGAAGATACTTCCATAGGAATATGTAACTTGCATCACATTTTGTAAAATGTTTAAGCAAATAATACAGGAAGTCACCTTAATTATTACTGTGAATTTCTTTTTATGGGTTATTTTTTTGAATTTAAATATTATTTTATTTAATTATCAATAATTATTATATTATTATTATTATTATTTTCATTTAGAGGAACTGGAAAAGGTTGAGGTATGGTACTCGTGTAACACGGGGTCGAATTTCCTCGGCTATCAATATAAATTCTAGACAAGAATGCAAGGCCTGCACACACACCTCTGGGGTGGGATTGAACTAGTGAAGTGCTTAGTAGCACTAAAGCCTTAATAAAAAGTCTAATTATTAAATGTATTGATTCATAATATTTTAAAAATATATATTTATAATTTAGTTAGTTTTATAATTTTCTATAATTTTCATGGCCTCATATATTATGAAATTTATAGATACAACACAATTCCATAGGGAAAAGTGAATAAAAAATTATCAAATATGAAACATTAAATATATTCAAAAACTTATATTAATACAATACAATGAAATAATAAAATATGATACACTACTATCATAATGATACACAACCCTGAAAAGAACACTTTACAAATTTAGATAACTATATAAGTGTTTAACTATTTTTACGAACTTTTGAATATATATATTATTACATAAAAAAAATATAAAATGATGTAATACACAGTGACTTGTAACATACAAAAAATAAAAAAAAATTACACTTTACCTGAGCTATTACATTTCTAAATGATTATTCCAATTTCTAACTTGTTAACTATAGATGTATGGATCTCTTTACATGATAATTTAGCACTTATATAACTTATTGAGTTCGTTTACCACCAACCCCAATTATCAGTTAAACTATAGTTGTACTCCTTCCAAACTTATTTAATGCCTCGTAATCGGGTTGTATTCAACTGTAGGTGTCATGGTACTGGCATATTAATGTGGCGTGAGTTGTAAGATTTATTTGGTATTGGGTCCCAGTTTTTATGGGCCACCTGCCCCTCCATAGGTTTTCCAATCTCTTGCGATCAACGGTGGTATTTCCTCGACTGGAATATGTTTTGGAAAAAACTACTTACTTATTCTCATTCCTCATTTGCTTTGCTTCAGAAATTGCTTAGTCTGCTACCGTTTAAGGTTTTCAATGTAATAGCCTGTGGTTTGCGGGCTAGCTGCAATCTCCGACGAAAAAGGAAATACACAAACTAATGGTGCTTTTCCAGGTTCAAATCTTCCCTCGGACCACAGTCCAAAACTTGCAGATCCTCAGAGGTTATCTCGACTGGGAGTTCTGCTCCCGCTCTCTGCTCATTATGGAGGTTCTTCCATCCAACCCCCCAGTCTACAAGCACGTAATCTTCGGCCGCTTGGCTAGATAACTATTTTCCGTCCATTTCTGCCTTTATAGTCAGCTCTCCGCTTTTCTGTTTTATTCTAAATAGAATAAGTTTAAGCCACGCATACTGATATTGGTTTTACCCTCTACAAGTCGGCGTACTGCAACTTTCGAAGGGTTTGTAAATTCAAGATAAATATCGATGCGGGAATTCCTCTTTTTTTTTTTACTTGTTTGAATTTTGTTCAGTATTTCTTTCTTCGCCATATTTAAACTATTTTTTCCACGTTATTTTGATGGTACTATATATACCGAATAACAGGATTTGGCTATTAAAATCATTTAACAGATCCTCGACTAATAGCTCCACGCCTCCCTACAAGTAATTTCGCATTGAATAGCTTGTCTGCATGGACTCTTTCTCCTAGCTCGCGGGTTATGTACTCTTTACTGTTGAGCTATTAGCCTTTAGGGTTTGCGATTCAGTCTTTGTATATGGTGATTCCATCCTAGCTCACGAGAGCCAAACCGATCTTTATACTGCGGAATTTACTGTAATACAGAAAAATTGTATTTCTTTTTTGTTGGTGAGGCAGAGGATTCAATCACACAAATAACGCGAATATTTCACACACGAACAATGAGCTTCTGCTCTTCAATTAATCATAAAACGCTGAATCATAAGAACTCTCTTAATACAATGAACCCATGAAGGGTATTTAATCTAATTAAAATGCACACACTGTCACTCATAACTGAACTTGATCAACTTGCTTAACTCACTGTCTAACTCACTCACCAAATCTAACTGTAACTCAACTCAACGCATTCACCTAACTATCTGTCTAACTTCTGCATGAGGAAGTAATTATATATTTTAACACTCCCCCTTAATTACGACCGCTAAACTAAAATATAACTCATGACAACTCAAATGTACCTGCTGGTCTATGTCTCAACTAGGCTTACCACACCCAATTTTCTTTTGTGAAACTCAAACAAATCTACTACTAATGGCTTTGTAAAGATATCAGCCAATTGATCACCTATTCTACAAGGCTTCAAGTGAACTTCTCCATTGCTCACAAGTTCTTGAATAAAATGATATCTCGTATCAATATGCTTGCTCTTTTGATGAAACACACTATTCTTGGATAGTGCGATCGATGATGTGTTGTCACAGTATATTACTGTTGATCCTTGTTGTTCCTGCTTGAGTCCATCCAATACTCTTCTTAACCATACTGCTTGACATGCCGCTGAAGTCGCTGCTACATATTCTGCTTCTGTTGATGACAATTTCACAATAGGCTGCTTCTTAGATGCCCATGCTATCACACCTGAACCGAGATGGAACACATAACCGGATGTGCTCTTCCGATCATCCAAACTTCTTGCAAAATCACTATCTGTATATCCAATCAATTCTTTCTTTTATGTACTTTCATACATTTTGCCATAATCTCTGGTTCCTTCTATGTATCTTAGAATTCTTTTTCCAACACTCCAATGTGTGTCTTTTGGAGTTTCCATGAATTTGGAAATCAGACTTACTCCTTGCATAATATCTGGTCTTGTAGCTGTGAGATACATGAGGCTGCCAACCAATATTTTGAATAGAGTTGGATTCACATCTGCCCCTTCATCATCCTTACTCAACTTTGTACCTGTTGCAACTGGTGTAGGTACAGGTTTGGAATTATCCATCCTGAATCTTTTCAGCAAATCTGTTGCATACTTATTTTGGAAAATAAAGATGCCTTTTTCATATTTCTCAACTTCAATGCCAAGAAAATATTTCATGAGACCTAGATCTGTCATCTCAAATTTTTTCATCATGGCTGCTTTAAATTCATCTATTTCAAGATCACCTATAAAAATCATATCATCAACATATAAGAAAACTATCAAAATCTATCCATGCTCATTTACCTTTTTGTATAAGGTACGCTCAATGCTTCTTCTGCAAAATCCATTCTTGATCATATAACTGTCGATTCTGTTATGCCATGCTCTAGGTGCTTACTTTAGTCCATAGAGTGCTTTCTTCAATCTGTAAACTTTATCCTCTTTTCCTTCAACTTCATAACCTCGAGGTTGTTGCACGTAAATTTCTTCTTCTAAAATTCCATTCAAGAAGTCTGATTTGACATCCATCTGATACACTTTCCACTTGTTCTGAGCTGCTGTCGCTAGGACCTGTCTTACAGTATCCAATCTGGCTACAAGAGAAAAATTTTCTCCAAAGTCTATTCCCAGTTGCTGCGAGAATCCTTTGGCTACAAGTCTTGCTTTAAACCTGTCAATCTCACCTTTCTCATTCACTTTAGTCTTGTACACCCACTTCACACCAATGAGATTTTTATCATTTGATAAATCAACCAAATCCCATGTATCATTCTTTTCAATTGAATTCATCTCTTCATCCATGGCTTGCACCCAATTGTCATCTCTAATTGCTTCTTTAAACGAAGAAGGTTGGAATGCCAACAATGCAAAATTTGAACTAACATCCAAATCATCATAAATATCTTTCAAACTTCTCATATTTTTCTTAGCAGAACTTGATTCATTACCTGATTCACTACTTGGAGAATTCTGATCTGTGGATCTGCTTGAAGATCCATGCTGCTCTGAAAATCTGGGAGTCCTTGCTGGTGTGACTCTGTTCCTCTTCTTCTACAAGATCATCCTCCATCAATGTTGTTTGAGTATCAGTTAGTGTGTCTACAGTCCCATTCCATGACTCTTTTTCTTTGAACACAACATCTCTGCTAATGATTGTCTTTTTTGTGACAGGGTTATATAATTTGTAAGCTTTTGACTGCTCACTATAACTAGTAAATATACATTTTTCACTTTGATATTCTAATTTTCCTCTTATTTGCTTAGGCACGTGTGCATAGGCTACACATCCAAAAACTATGAAATGAGATACACTACAAGACATACCTGACCATGCTGATTTTGGAACTCTGTTCATCACGCTCTTTGTAGGAGATCTGTTTATCACATAAACAACACATGCAACTGCTTCTGCCTAATTCTCATTAGACAAGTGTATTTCTTTCAACATGCTCTTTGTCATGTTCATGATTGTTCGATTCTTCCTCTCTACTACACCATTCTGATGTGGTGTGTATCTGGTCGTAAAATGTCTTCTAATTCCATGTTGTTTGCAGTACTCATGGAATGCCTTCGAATCGTATTCTCCACCACGATCCGATCTCAATACCCTGATTAGTTGATCACTTTGGTTCTCCACCAAAGCTTTGAACTCTTTGAACTTTGCAAAAGTTTCAGACTTCTTCTTCAAAAATTAAAACCAAGTCTTCCTACTATAATCATCAATAAAGGTGAGGAAGTAACAACTTCCACCAATCAACTGTGTCCTCATAGGTCCACACAAGTGAGTATGCACCAATTCAAGTGGTTTCTTTGCTCTATAAGAAACTCCTTTCGGGAAAATTTCACGGTGTTGCTTGCCTAATATGCAACACTCACACGTGCTAGCAGGTTCTTTGATGGAAGGTAGACCTCTCACCATCTGTTTCTACTGCAATAATTTTAAACCGAAAAAATGCAAGTGTCCAAACTGAAAGTACCATAACCAGTATGCATGAGAACATGCAGTTGTAAAAGAACTAACTTGATCATTGTAGTTCATAATGAGAGGAAAGAGTCTGTTCCTCATCATCTGCACCTTGGCAATCAGCTGCTTGCTTGGGGATTTATCATAAATAACACATTTTTTCCCTTGAAAGATAACTTTGTATCCTTTCTGCATCAGTTGGCCTACACTAATCAAATTGTGTTTGAGTCCAAGGACATAGTATACCTCTGATATGGTCTTTGGCTCCCCCTGCTTGGTCACAATGTTGACCACTCCTTTGCCATCTACACCAACAGTCTTGTCAGTGCCCAATTTAACCTCTGTCTACACTAAGACATCCAAATTAGCAACCAAATCCTTGTTTCCTGTCATGTGGTTACTGCAACCACTGTCTAATAGCTAAACCTTATCATATGGTGCATGCATGGTGTTGCATGCTAGAAAAATAGAGTCAGTATTTTCTGTACTAACATTAGCTCTCTGATTTCCTTGATCTGCAATCTTCTTCCTACAATCACGAACATAATGACCAAATCTATTGCAGTAATAGCACTTTACCTTTGATTTGTCAGACCTTTGATTGTTATGAAAGCTGCTGCTACTGCTGCTTCCACGTTGATGCTCATGATCATCTCGGTCATCTCTGTGACCGCCATAGCTGTTTCCTCGTCCTCTGCCTGTCGATCGACCTCTTCCTTGACCTCTTGAAATATAGACTTGACTTTGGAAGGCAGTTTCCAAAGTGGAATCCTTATTTCTGTCTATCCTTGCTTCATGCGATAGAAGGGATCCCATCAACTCATCAATTGTCAGTTTTTCCAAGTCCTTTGCTTCTTCTATGGATGCTACCACAACATCAAATTTGGTAGACAGGGATCGAAGAACCTTCTCAATCACTGTTCGATCTTTAACATCTTCTCCATATATTTTTAACTGATTGATGACAGACATGACCCTATTCATGAAGGAATCAATGTCCTCTGTCTCATTCATCTGCAGACTTTCAAAGTCTCTCCTGGTGTTCTGCAATTTAACAATGTTAACTTTCGCCATACCTTGATAGCTTGTCGCCAAGGTGTCCCATGCCTCCTTTGCTGACAAGGTTATCATGATCTTCTGGAACACGGCTCGATTGACTCCCTACTAGATAAGAAGCAACGCCTGCGCATTCTTCCACTTATATTTCTTCCACTGTTCCCTCTCTGCATTACTGAGGGCGCGTTCTTCTGCATCATCTTGAGGTTCTGAAAACCCATACTTGACATGATCCCATACATCATGTGCTTTGAGCATAGTCTCCATTTTAATAGCCCACATATCGTAATCTTTCCCATTGACAAATGGAAGTTGTGGCTGAAAACTTGATGTGGCTATCATGCCTCAAAAAAAAATTGTCTCTAACAAAAAACCCTAAATTTCTCTCTTTTATGAAAGCTTTACAAAACTCTTTTTTTTTTTTTTAATCTCTCAATAAAACCCAAACTCTAGGTTTTATATAAAAATTAGTCCTTTGTATTTTTATAAAATTTTATAAAAAACTTTATAAAAAAAACCTTTGATTTTTTTGTTATATAAATATAAGAATCTTTATAAAAAAATTATATAAAAAAATTCTTAAAAAACTTATGAATAGCCAATTCGCATGCACGTATTGTATTTTTTGATTGCCAAACAAAGACTTTTTAATAAATCGAAAAAGCTCATCCACGTATTCTCGTTTGTGATTTCCGAAAAAAAAAAAAAAAAAAAAAGGCACCCACGTGACTTTGAAAGTATGTACCTTTTGAAATAGAGCACGGGCCTGTTTTGTCTGCTTGTGCTTTGCCGCCAGCTATTGAATTTTTATTGAACAGGGTTCCGCACTCCCGATGAAGGGAAACTGCGATCTAAACCCGAATTTTTGGAATTTCTTAAGTTTTGCGAATGTCCGCAGTTCCTTTTGGGAGAGGTTGCGGTCGGGTCCACAGGTGATGCAGTGAAGACGTGCGGACCTCTCTCCGAGTAAAATAAATAAATAAATTGTATAAAAAAAAATTACGGCCTTTTGCTTTTGGCCTTCTTACTGGCTTTGCTTGCCCACGGATCTTTTGATCCTTCCTCAGCTCTGATACCAATCTGCTAGTGAGGAAGAGGATTCAATCACACAAATAATACGAATATTTCACACACGAACAATGAGTTGCTGCTCTTCAATTAATCATAAAACTCTGAATCATAAAAACTCTCTTAATACAATGAAACCATGGAGGGTATTTAATAAAATTAACATGCACACACTCTCACTCATAACTGAACTTGATCAACTTGCTTAACTCACTGTCTAACTCACTCACCAAATCTCACTGTAACTCAACTCAACTCATTCACCTAACTATCTGTCTAACTTCTGCATAAGGAAGTAATTATATACTTTAGCATTTTTGTTTTCTCAAAGTTAAGTATTGAGTTCATGAAGTATTTTACACGAGACCCAAATATTCAAGTCTCGTCCTTCCGAACTTTTCTTTATGGATTAAGAAATCTGAAAAGAATTATATTCTAGGAACGTTTATAAATAGTCTTGGTTGAACTAGATTATTCTTGGTTCGTATTGGGTGTTGATCACTATATTATGAATATGTTCAAAAGAATTCTGGTTATATATATATATATATATATATATATATATATATTCACCGTTTACTCGTTATAGTTGTTGGTATGTTCAATATTAGTTAATCAATATACACTCTGTTATCTTTTCTTGTCTATTCCTTGATAACTGGTTACTCTGGGAGGATTGTTTATCTTGTTTCTCTTTATTTTGTGTTTACATGAATTCTAGTTTAATAGATTTATGCTTGAACAATCAATACTTATAGCCAAGCAATATAACTCTGGAAGCGATAGTCTATTTACCTATAACTATTAATCTTCTGAATTTTACCAACAAAAGGGTTTTATTTGTTCTAGGATTCACTGACCTGACCACCCAAGTAATTTTCTGAGTGAGGTTTCTTCTCTTACTCAGAATCAACAGTTCTCTCCGACATTTTTAATAGTCAAATTTTCATAATTTAGTCTCTTGCTTGAGTTTTTTGAAGGTTACATGGATGAAATAACTTTTCTATCACTTTTATCTTTTACTATTCTTTCTTTTGTATCTTAAAAAAAAAAGATTATTCACAGCATAATGTTCTAAACGGATTTCTGACGGATTTATGCTTCTATAGCCAGTAACTCTGTTAAATTGTATTCTCTCAACTAAGGCCCTACACAGTTTTTTTTTCATTAAGCTTATCTATCTTACAACCTTATCTTAACATAGATTCATAATGTAAAATTCTTACCATAATTTATAGTACTATCAAGAATTTACTAAATCCATAAATATTCATAGGACTCTTTCATTTTTGACATTGGTCAAGAAATTACTTAATACCTGTGTACATATCCTATAATATTGTTCTTGTATATTTTAAATATAAAAAATATCTAGTTACTTATCTAAATGTGAACGCTGATGATGTTCCACCCAACCTTCAAGAGGAATCTCAGGAACGCTTTCCACTCGTCTCTACCAGCTCATAAAATCCTCCACTCTCTTCCTTAGACAATGAACAGAACCCCTATTCCTCATTGGGATATGCCTTTTATACTCAAAGGAACATGTAACTACTCAAACTGTCCAACCACCTCCTAGTTCTTGGAATTTTTTTACCATTAACCTTTTTACTTTTTATAGAACCTAACCAATTTATTTTTCATATTATCAATAAGGAAAAATAATTTTTTCCAGAAAACATTAAATTTCTAACTCTTTTCTTTAAAATAATAACAAAATATCATTTTACTAGTTAATAACTAATTAATAATAAATACACCTGTCACAAATGAAATATTTGAAATTAATGTAAAATAGATATATATAGTTTAGATAAAACAAATTTAAAAAATAAAATTGAAATCAATTATTTTTATAAATTTAATCTAAGAAATAAATAAGTTTATTAAAATTCAAATCATATGATTATTAAAAAAAAACATAAAAAGTTTATTTAAAATGAAGTGGTTGTAATATGCATATATCTTTTTTTAGTTAATATTAATGAATATTTATAGTTTACACCAACCAGTTTTTAATTTAATTAAGAAAACAAAACTTATTTAATTACTTAATAGCTATTTAGATATTTGTATCTTGAATCTAACATTAAAAAAAAATTACCATATAGATATCTCATATTATTTCCAATAATACAAATATATATTTGATGTCTTATTAATATTCAGTTCTTTTTTTCCAGACATGGATGGTACATGCTCGTGATGGGACGCATGTCCCGAGGCACGGTGCATGGGGTGGCCATATAGCCTCCCACCTGTGCATTAAACTCCACATTTACTTCGCCAACCTGTTGCGCATTAGTTCCATCACCTTGCCTCACCGCATTTGGTCCACCCTGCTCTGCATTTGGTTTTTAATGGCACCGTCTCACCGCCACTCTACTCATACCCGTTCTACCTCTTGGTCTCACGCATTTCAGAGTTTCTCTTGTCCTCCCGCTTGCGCCGAGCCAAGCGCTCGCACGCAGACCGGGAGGCGATGTGTATTTCTTTGTTGTCTTGAAACGTTACCCGAATTCCATTCTTCTCAGAGTGCTTTCTGCCCTAAGAAGTCTCAGTGCAGTATGAAGCACGCTTAGTCTTTCTCTGCTGCCCATTTTCCCTCTTGTATGCAATTCTGCCCCTATAGCCTCAGCTCCACAGGTAGAATGCATCAGCGCAGGCATCGTATGCGAAGTCGACGAGGAAGCTGTAGGGGCCGGGCAGTCCGTGCTCATTCTTCCTCTAGCCCTGAACCCTCGTCTGAATAATTTTCTCAGGGGCACTATCTAGAAAAGCGCAATGGTAGAGGAAGAGCCAGTAGCTCTGGGTCGGTGCATCCCTCCCATGCCACGTCTCCTTCGCAGCCTCTCCATGTCGCGTCCCCCTCACAACCTATCTCTCCGCCCCTCATTTCCCCTATCACCCTTCATCAAACCTCGCAAAGAGTTGAGTTTCAGTTTGTATGTACCATGGACCGACCAACAGTCACTACATTCATAACCGTCACCCTCCAGCAGGAAGCTACTGGTTCTACTCCCACTGAAATCATCGCCCATCAGCCTCCTTCGAACCTAGATAAGGCTAAAGACAAGAATGCAGGACCGAGACTGGATAGAGATGCTAAAGCTCAGGATAAATGGAAGAACGTCACTACAACCACTAGTGATCCCACCGACGAGGAAGATGACAGTAGCATGGAGTATCGTTGCCGCATCGTGGATGAACCTCCCTCTCCAGCCCATGACAAGTGACCACGCACTCCATAATTGCAACATGGAACTGCAGCCTGGGATCAATGGGTTATTCTATGTGGTTTTGTTTAATTTTACAATGCTGAAGGAGAATAATTCTCCTGTGTTTAACTCTTTTAGACATATTCTGTTTTTATGGTTTCACCTGTTTAGCTTAAGGTCAGTTTCCCCTTCTGGGGCAGTCCAAAAACATGAATTTTCAAGCATCAAACTCTGCTCTCAAGCTTTCTCAGCTGAAGCTATGGTAGTTTTGTACTGAAATGTTTATAAATAGAAAAAAAGATTCCATTCTTTTTTATAATATAATTAATATTTATTTTTAATATTTTAGTGCTAATTCATAAATTTTTAATAATAAACCAATAAAATGCAAAAGTATGAACGATTAATATCAAATTTACTATTATTAAACGGTAATTTATTATTTTGAATGCTACTTTATAAAATTAGTAAAAAAGTGAATCTACTAATTTCCATTAATAAACAAATTAATTGGAAAATTTTCAAATATTAATACACTTTTGAACTCGAATACCCAACATCAAGTGCACCATTCATTCACAACCACATTAATTTGTTACTTTTGTATATTTATTTTTCATTATGAGGAAAAATCTATTTTGAGAATAAATTCATGGTTAAATGTAATAATAAAAAGGGGATCGTCGGTGCACACAAACTTTATTTTCTATCTTATATAATATTAATGAAAAGTGTAATTACTTGTTTAAAAATACTAAATTTGTCAACCAAAATGAGTGAACACTCCAAAATAATTGTTCCAATAATTCAATTAAAATTTCTTATTATATAGATATTACTACATTCATTTTGTATCATTTTATTTTCTTATATTATATATCTATTATCATTTTATTTTTGTATATTATATATTCATCAGGAATGGTTTATGTATTTATTATTAGTATAGATATTTTAAATTTTATTTTTGAATGCTAAATAGAAAATATATAAAATAATTAAATTATAAAAACTTATTTTCTCACGTTATATGTCCAAAATTTAAAAAAAAATCATTTTATTTTCTTATATTATATATTTATTATGAATGGCTTATGTGTTTATTTTATTTTATTTTCCGCAAGAAAAAATTCGAACCTTTTTATTATCATGAAAAGGTTACATAGTATATGCATAGCGTTTCCTTTCTCGCCTTGTGAGCGAAGAAAGCCAAAAAAAATTGGTTTGTAGATACACCCTATCATTTGTCTAGTTAGTCCTTACATAGGGACTTCTTCAAAAACAAGTGGTTCTGTCCTTGCTATTCTCTCGACCCCCATGCAAGGGAAACAACTAAAACAGAGAAAGTGTAGAAAGAACAATGTCACCATATAATTCCAGTTTGTGCAATGCCAGGAAGTAAACACTCCCTATACATGTAATAAGCATAAGAAAGTAAAAAATGGACAGCGGCCCAGGCCTCGTCGGAGAGGAAAACAACCATGAGTCCTGTCAAAATGTTTCATATAGAGTCTATGAAAGAGAAAAATCATAAGCAAATATATACATGAATCAGGAGTAAACTTTGAACTGTGAATTTACTACCACTGATCAGAAACGAGGGGGAGAAATTGGCCTTGCCACCCCGTCTATGACTTCTTCTACCGTCCATGTGCCCAGAGCCTATTCAGTGCCAGCTTTATAGAGGTGATCTGCCTCCGAGTTCCTCTCCCTGTATATATGGCAAATAGATAGCTCAGTAAAAAACCCTTTTAGACGAGAAATCTCATTAAATAAAGGAATCAAAGTATAGTTCCTGCAATGTTGTAATCCATTAACCCATTTCACTGTATTCAGAGAATCACCAAATATCTGAGCCTCTCGCACATGACAAAAAGACAACCATCATAAAAGAAGATGGAGGGCCTTAGGATCGGAAAAATTGTTTTATCCAGGACCAACGCCAATGGATGCTCTAAGGAGTTTTCCAGAGGGGAAAAAAATCACCAAACCAGCTCCACAAATTCTATTAGGATCAGAGGCGCCATCAAAATAATCCCAAGGAAAAGTGCCCCTGATCACTTCCCTCTGAATTGGTCTGGTTTTCTGAGAGACAAAACTAGCTGGGATATTTTCATAGATGGCAACTCCTTCAGCTGCAAGTTTACCAATAGGAAAAGGGGAATCGTTAAAAAGAAGGTGATTCTTAGCAATCCATATTCCCCAAGCAACTAGGAGAACACTGTTACTGATGAAATAGGTAACCTAACATCAAAACGGGAACTCTAGCCCAAAAAGACTCGAAAAAACATGAAAAAACACCCCAAAAACAAAAAAAGTGTATTCCAGAATGCACTTGATTTTTTTAAGGTCAAATTTCAACATTTTATAAAATTATGTTAAAAAAAAAATTGTTTCTTGAGAAAAGGATTGAAAAAACGCTCTCAAAACAAAACCAATTGATGTTGGAATAACAAAAAAAAACGTTGTGTCATATTTTTGACATTTTTAAAAATAGAAATAGCATTTTTTAATTTTTAAAATTCAAACATTAAAAAAAACCTAAAATTTAAGAAAAAAAATAAATTAAAAGAATAAAAACATTTTAAAGCTTAAAATTTAAAAATATATAGGAATTAAAAAATAAAATTTTTAATTCAAATATTAAAAAAAACCTAAAATTTAAGAGAAAAAAATAATTAAAAAATAAATAAATAAATAAATTAAAAAGAAAAACAACTTAAAAAAAGAAAGAAATTATAAAAAATAAAATATAGAAATTAAATTCAAAAAAGAAAAAGAAAATGTTTATTAAATTTAAATAAATAAATAAATAAATTTTAAAATAAAATATTAAATTTAAAAAAATATTTTAATTTTAATAAATTAAATATTAAAGAAAAAAATTAATATTGAAATTAAAAGTAAAAAAATGAAAAATTAATTAAAAATAAAAAATGAAAAATAAAATACAATAAAAATATTAAATTTAAAATAATAGATATATATATATATGAACTTAAATTAAAAATATATATATTAGATTTTATTAAATTAAAAAAAGTTAATATTAAAATAACAAATTAAATTTAAAAAAAAAAAAAGATATTAAATTTTAATAAATAAATGAATAAACAAATAAATTTTGAAATAAAAAATAAATTTTAAATAAAAAAGTAAAAAACATTGTTAAAATAAAAAACCTTAAAAATCAATTAAAAGTGAAAAATTAAAAAAAATATATATTAAATAAAAAATAAAATAAAAAACAAATTAATTTGAAAATATTAAGTTTAATTAAAAAAAAAAAAATTGATTTTAAATATACAATTTTAATTAAAATAAAAAAAATATAAAAATTTTATGTTATTAAAAAAATAATAATAAAATAATAAAAAATTAAAAAATGTTAAATTCAAATAAATTAAAAAAAATATAAAATTTACTAAATTTTAAAACATTAAATGAAAAAACTGAACATAAAATTTAATAATAAAAAAAATATATGAAAAAAAAAAAAATCAATTAAAAAAAAGTACAAAATTTAATAAAAATTATTAACAAAATTTAGAAAAAAAAATTAAAAACAAAAAAAAATTAATAAAATAAAAATAAAAAAACAAAAAAAGCAAAACAAATTAAAACAAATTAAATTTCAAATATAAAAATTAAATTAAAAAAAAAACAATTTTAAATTTTTGGAATTAAAAAAAAAAAATCTAATTAAAAAATAAATATTAAAAATTAATAAATAAATAAATTTTGATCGTAGTGGCGCCGCCAATCGACCTCCTGCCCAGGTGGCGGCAGAGGCCGGCTACTAGGCGGGAGGCTGATTCTGAGAATCGACCTCCCGCAGCAGGAAACCGATTCCGGGAATCGCCCTCCCGCGACAAGAGGCCGACTCCGGAAATCGCCCTGAGGCCGATTCCGGGAATCGGCCTCCCGCCGCGAGAGGGTGATTCCCAGAATCAGCCTCCCGCGGCGAGAGGGCAATTCCCGGAATTGGCCTCCCGTTGCGGGAGGGCGATTCCTAGAATCGGCCTCAGAGCGATTCTGGGAATCGTCCTCAGGGTGATTCCCGGAATCGGCCTCCCGCCACGGGAGGGTGATTACCGGAATCGACCTCTCGCCGCAGGAGGACAATTCCCAGAATTGGCCTCCCGCGGCGGGAGGGGGATTCCCGGAATCGACCTCCCGTCGTGGGTGGGCGATTCCCAGAATCGGCCTCAGGGCGATTCCCAGAATCGGCCTCCTGCCGCAGGAGGGCGATTCCTAGAATGGGCCTCCCACAGCGGGAGGGCGATTCCCGGAATCGGCCTCAAGGCGATTCCGGGAATCGACCTCTCACCGCAAGAGGGCGATTCCCGGAATCGACCTCCCGTAGTAGGAGGGCGATTCCTGGAATCGACCTCCCGTAGCAGGAGGGCGATTCCCAGAATCGGCCTCACACCAAGGTAGCGGTAGAGGCCAGCCGCTGGGGGGCTGCATACAGCCTCCCCGCCTGCCAAGCGGCCGGCCTCCGCTGCCACTTGGGAGGGAGGCCGATTGGCAGCACCACCACGATAAAAAAATTTCTCTTTTTTTTTAATTTTTTTTTAATTTTTAATTTTTAAATTTTTTTTTTTTAATTCAAAAAATTTAAAATGTTTTTTTTTTCATTCAAATTTTTTATTTTAAATTTAATTTGTTTTAATTTTTTTTGTTTTTTTTTTAAATTTTGTTTTTAAATTCAATATTTTAGATTAATTATTTTTGAAAATTAAAAATTTATTTATTAAATTTATTAAATTTTAGTTTAATTTTTTTTTTTTAATCTTTTAGTTTATTTATTTTTTCATTTTTAAAATTTATAAATTGTTTCATTTAAAAAAAAAAACAGTAAATTTATGGATATTTGTTTTTTAATTATTTGCACGTGGTTTCTTTCATTTTTTTTGTTTTTTAATGATATTTTTTTTTATTTTAATTTTCTTTTTCAATTTTAAATTTTTTTTTTTTTTTTCTTTTATTTGGTTCTTTTGTTAATTTTAAAATTTGTATTTTTGTTTTCTTATTTTTCTTATTTTTTTAATTTAATTTTTTAAATTTAATTTTTCCTTTTTTGTATTTTATTTTTTTTATCTAAATTTTAATTTTGTAATTTAAATTATTTTTAAATTTTCTATTTAAATTATTTTTTAATTATATGGTTTTTTTTAATAACTTAGAAAAAAATGTTTTTGATGTTTTTTTTTTTTTTGGGGGTTAATTTTTGTTTTTTTCTTTAAATTATGTATTTTTTTTTCAAATTTTGTCATTTCTTCTGATAGAATTTTCGAATATATATATATATATATATTTATTTATTTTTATTTTTATTTTGTTTAAATTTTTTATTTTTACGAGTTAATTTTGTTTTTTTTAACATTTTTATTGGTTTTTTTTAATTGTTTTTATATATATATTTTTTATCTAAGATTTGTGTTTTATTACCAACATGAAAATCACCACTCTAAAAAAAAAGGTTGATGTTGCATCAATACGTTTCAAAATTAGCATGAAAATCACCGCTCTAAAAAAAAAAGTTGATGCTGCATCAATACGTTTCAAAATTAGCATGAAAATCACCAACATTTTAAAACAAATATTCATACTTCATAAATAAAAATATTAGAGTGTCAAAAATGTGCTCAAAAAAGAGAAAAAGGTGATTCTGCATCACCACTTTTCAAAATCGGGTACTTTTTATGCTACCAAAAAAACGTAGGTCACAGTGCGGTTACCTATTTCATCGATAACAGTGTTGGGGAGGCATATTCTGAAATTTGTCATTTGGGGCTTCCTGCCACCATCGATGCGAGGCTTATGAAATATCTCGACCTTCCCACCTCACAGGTATATTGGTCAGCCTTAGCATTTCATTCCATAAGCTGGTAGTGAAGGGGCAGAGGATAAAAACATGATGGAACGATTCCTCATTGCTTTTACACACGATGCACTACCCTAGCCCAATTTTGCCTCTTTTTTGCAGAAAGTCCCACGTGGGGACTTTCTTCTTAAGAATGAACCAGAAGAACAACCGAGTCTTTGCTGGTGCTTTAAGCTTCCACAGGAATTTGGACCACCAGCAAGGTTCCTCCCACCCAGTTTGAGTCATCAACCAATCATAGCCCAGTTTAGGAGAGTAGAGGCATGTCTGAGAATGCACCCACCTCAGCTCATCTGTCTAATTAGTTATTCGAATATGGGAGCTCTGCAAGTTAGTTCAAAAAATATCCCATTCCTCCAACCATCTTCCTTCTAGATTGAGAGCATTTCCAAAAACCCATTCTTGTCTCCAGATCGTGGATCTTTCAGCATCCACAACCTGATTGAGAAAAAACAATCCCCTATTGTTGAGATGCTCAATCAAATCCCTCAACGGCTCATAAGATCCCGAATAGCCCATCCAAGGATCCCTGCCAAGTCTGACCAACCACCCATCTCCCACATTCCAGGCCAACCCATGTTCAATGATTTTGACAGCTGCTATTAATGCCTTCCACACCACCGAGGAGTTCTTTGAGGATTTTTGGGGTAGCCTAAGCCAGACCAAGAAAGGCATTGGGTTTATATATTTTCTTCTCGTAACCGAAGTCCAAAGGTTCTCTGTCGAAATGAGTCTCCAAGCCAATTTTGCAGCAAGAGATTTAGAAAAAGGGACCAGGTCCTTTATACCCCAACCACCCTAGCTTTTTGGTCGGACTATTTTTCCCCAAGCAACCTAGGGAATTACATGTTCGGTCTTTGAGCCCGACCATAGAAACCTGCTACAAATCTGCCCAATATTTCTCAATATACTTTTAGGAACCCAAATGAGGCTCGCCCAATAGACCGGTATAGCCAACACCACTGCTTTGATTAACACAAGTCTGCCGGCTCGCGACAACCATTTGAAGCTCCAATGTTTCATCCTACTTTCAATTTTTTCTATAAGCCAAGACCAATCCTGGATCCGATAATTGTTAGGTTTTAGGAAGAAACCAAGGTACTTAAACATATGCTGAAGAGAATGGACTTCAAAGTGAAGAACTTCTTTTACTCTATCCACTTCCCCCCTGGAGAGCCCTGCTATAGTTATGGAGGATTTTTGATCATTTATGCTCAACCCAGTGGTGGTTTATGTGTTTATTACTCATATAAATCTTTTAAATTGTATTTTTGAATGTTAAATAAAGTATATATAAGATCAAATAAACTTTTAAATCATAAAAACTTATTTTTTTCATGCTATATATATATATAATTTTTTTTTAAATGATATATAATATATATGTATTTTGACATTAAAATATTTTTCATAACATATACATGAAGAAAATTTATCACAAAAATCAAAAACTTTTTAATAATAATATTTTTTTATGTATACGTCAATATTAATTAGTATTAAAATATTTTCTTCATAATTCAGATTGAATATTTTTTAATATAAACCATTAAAATATTTTATTTTAACAATTTTTTTTCATATTTAGGTATATATGAAGTTGGAATCCACATAAATTAGTTAACATCTATTTGCAAATAGTTTATTTAAATATCTTGTTGAAATATTTTTGAAAAGTATAAGATTTAAAGATCTTACAAAAAAATTTAATTATATTCATTTTGATTATTATAGCTCACATTATTTTTTTGTTTAGAACATAATTTTTATTTTGAAACTAAACCAGTGAACGAGCAAACTTACACATTCCCTCACACTGGGCTATAGAATGAGCTTCTGGGCTCACTAAATTTCAAATCAGAAATAAAAAAATAAGCACAGATCTACCATTTTTTTTATAAATTATCTACTAGAACTTGTTTCCGAAAATATCAACACTGTAACATAAATTAAAAGAGGATTGTTAGGCAAGGAGGTAACTCCACCAAAAGACTGAATGGAATTGATTATGATGCATATGAATATATACATAGAGGTGAGACTCTTGGGATTCATTTCCCAATGTCTCTTCAACTTCCTTATTTTCTATTTACTTTATTCTACAATTTCTCCCAATCCCTTAGGATTAGATGTCAACATTCTCCCCTTAATATGAAGGAATGGTGAGTCCAAGCATCATTTTGAATTTTTCAAAATTTTCTCTTCTAAGCACTTTAGTGAAGATGTTTGTAATCTGCTCATTTGTGTACCAACGATGTCAATAGATTGTTTTTGCCTCAACATGATGTTGAATCAGATGGTATTTTGTATTGATGTGCTTTGGTCAATCATGGAACTTTGGGTTTTTTACCAACTTTATTCAAGAAGTGTTATCGATCATGAGTGGAGTTGAATGCATTTGTTTCATCTGCAAATATTCAAGATTTTCCTTAGCCACAAAATTTTCTTTGCCCCTTCTGTTGTTGCCACATATTCTACGTCAGTTGTGGAATCCACTAAATTGATTATTTTCATGATCTCAATGCTACAGCTAATGATCCAGGGCTCATACTATAACATGAATTAGATACCCCAATTTCTTGGTCTCCATCAAAGTTTGTTTCTTTGTCTCCATCAAAGTTTGTATCATAGTATCCAATCAAGCTAAAGTTTCCCACTTGTGTATATTTGAGACCAAAGTCTTAAGTCCCTTTCAAGTAGTTTATAACTTTGTTTGCTACAGACCAACGTCCCTAACAAGGTTTTTTCATAAATGTGGAGAGGATTCCAACAAAAAAAATGATGTTTGGTCTAGTAGTAGTTAGGTATATGAGACTTCCTAGAAGTATCTATACTTCATTGCATCCTCAAATTCTTTCCCTTCAATGGATGTGAGCTTCGAGTTTTGTTCCATTGGAGTGATCAAAGGGTTTCACTCAACCATGAAAAACCTTTTCAATAGATCTCTAGTTTACTTCTTCTAAGAGATGAATATAAACTTAGGATGTTGAGTGACTACAATACCAATATAGTAGTGAACAGAGCCCAAATAAATCATTTCAAAACTTTTCCTCAATTCCTTCTTTATGGATGCTATATAACTCTCACTTTTCCCTGTCATAAAGAAATCATCTACATACACCACAAGATATACAACTGATTTTCAAACTTTATTGACCAAGACAACTGCATCATCAAGATCATAATGTTTGGAGTTAAGTTTCAAAAGATGCCCTCTTAACTTCTCATAACAGGCTCGCAGTGCTTGCTTGAGGTCATACAATGATTTTAAAGCTTTCACACTTTTTGTTCATGGCCCTTCACAACAAATCCTTCTGGCAGGACATAAAAGCATTCTCCTTTAGATATCCATTCACGAAAGCAGTTTTTACATACATATCATGGACTTTTCGACCATTCTCAGCTTCTAAGGCAAAGATTGTCTTGATGGTATTCCATTTTGTTGTGGGGGAAACAGTCTCCTCATGATCAACCCCTTCTTTCTGTAAAAAATCTTTTGCCACAAGCCTAGTTTTGTGCTTTTCAAGTGAGTCATAAGCTTTGTACTTGTTCTTGTAGACCAACTTGGAGCCAGTTGATTTGGTTCCCAATGGAGGATCAACTCGCTTCCAAGTTCCATTATTTCTTAAGACATCATATTCTTTTTCCATCACTTCATTTCATTAATCACTTTCTCAGTTTATTGACATCCATCTATTTTCCTTCCACAGATACACCCGATGAAAAACTGCATAGCCCAAGGGTTTATGACGACATTCTGAATCTCTACATTTAGATAATTGAACCTTTACAACCATATGAGTACGCGGGATGGACATGATGACATTCTCAACCATTATATTATGATATGATTAAAACATCATTAACAACAATGATGTAATATGTTGTCATATTCCGAGTTGTCCTTAGTGCTACCTTTTCCAAGATTTTTGGGTGGATTTTTCATGTTTAGTTTCTCTAAAATTTGGCAAGAATTCATTGAAATCACAAATTTTATGAGTAACCTTGCACAATTTAAATGCCCTAAAAATTTTTAGGGGTGCTAAATCCATATTTATAATCAAAAAATTAATTTAAATAACACAAATCAAAATCACCTAAAATAATTTGTAGTTACACAATCATTAACCGTGAATAATCGTTAATGAATAGTAGTCCGATTCTTGATTTTAACAAGTCGTTAATGAATAATAGTCAGATTCTTGATTTTAACAAACATATGTTTATGTGGGGTCGTCTGATCCTCGTTGATATTAATCATGTGTTGTGCATTCATTGCGCTTAAAAGGTGCTTTATACAGTCTGCTTTTTAAAGATAACATTTATAGAACCGACTGAAGTAAATATGCGAATCCTTCTTGCTGTATAGGAACATAAATAAATTATAAAATATTTTAATATTAAATTTTTATATAAAAATAATATATAATATTTATTAAAAATATATATAATTTTATTTATATTTAATTTATAATATTAAAATAAAAAAATTAAATGATTATAAAATTCCAATTTATCACACGCTACTAAAGATCATCAAAAATAAACTAGAGGGAAGATAGTTCCACAATAATAGGTAATTAGGCTAGCTCATCGTAAAATGTTTAATAGAAAAATTCATGGTGTTTCATGTTAATTATAATAGTGAATTGTGTTGTTTTTTTTTAATTTAAATATTATTTAACTTATTTATTATGTTGATAGATATGTTTATTTTGGAATAATGTTTTTAAAATTTAAATTTAATTATCAATAATTATTAGATATATGGTAGATATTAAATTTTATGAAATATTTTAGAATATTCATTATTAGGTGGATGGTAGGGATTAAACTCCATCAAAAATTTTAGAATAATTAGAATAGTATATTCAAATCAAAGATGGAGATTTATCTATAAAGTAGTTATGTTTATTTTTATTTTTATAATTAAATTAATTAATTAAAAAAAATTGATGTGAACAAATGTTATAGAATGGGTTATAGTTTTTTTACCATATGGTATTGATAAGCCATGATATTGGCCCATAATATTTTAACAACTTCTATTGATAATTGGATTATTTTAGTGATTTTCTTTAATTTTGAAGGCCTAATGTATGATGAAACTGTTGGATAGACTATGGCAAATAATAAACTATATATATATATATATATATATATATATATGAAAAAATGAATAAAAAATTATCAAATATGATAGGAGAAACATTAAAGATATTCAAGAACTTATATTAATACAGTGCAATGAAATAATAACATATGATACACTACTAAAAGATAATGATACACAATAGTGAAAATAACACTCCACAAATTTAGATAATTATAGAAGTTTATATATATATAGATATAATTTTGATTAACCAAATTCGAAAACAAAATTTGAAATCATAATATCTATGTTAATAAAATATTTAAGATAATATTCGATTATTTTTCTTTACAAATTATTATTATTATTAATTTAATTTTAAAATAAACAAATTTTCATTATTTTTTTAAAAGTATGGAAAAGTAAAATTATATGATTGTTAAAAATGAAAAATAAAAAACATTAAAAGTTTTTTTTAAATGAAGTTGTTGTAAGATGCATATATCTTTTTTGGGCTACTGCTAACAAATATCTACTTTTTACAGCAAAATTGTAATGTATCTATCTCATATTATTTCTAATAATGCAAATATCTATTCAATCATTTATTAACAAAATGCAATGTAGATATCTCATATTATTCCTAATAATACAAATATATATTCAATCACTTATTAAGATTCAATTCCTTTTTAGAGTAAAAGTATTTTTAATATTTTTTCTCAAGAAAAAATTGTAATTTTCATTATATAAAATATTGAAAATTACATGTTGTAAATGTTTCTAAAGCATATCATGAAAATGGTAGCCCTCCCACATGCTAAAACACTATCTATGATAGTTTACCATATAACTAATGATTGCTCTATTTTGTCAAAAATAAATATAAACATATACGTGTATATGTTCCATCGAAACGAAAATCCATAAAATCGAAACATCATATCCATCAAAGACCTGCAAAGATCATGTAACTGTTTCCTTTTATGACTACCACTCTATGAATGGCACGTGGAAGAACTGATAGAAGTGATTACTGTTTTGTTCCTGAATTATCCAATAACAAATAGATTATTGCTCAGCTTCCTTGGGAAGGAGACCAGAAAGATGGTTCCTTTCCCTATATATATGATGACATGATATGTAGTAAAAACGAGCTTTTAAACAAATCTCCTGATCCAACATGTTCCTCAGTGAGTGTATGTTACATGAAGATTGGAGATTAAACAAGGTTAAGATAAGTTTTGAGTCGCCAAAAATATAAATGTCATGACATCCTTTATCAGGGGAAAATAAGAGGAGGGGAAAATAAGAGGAGATGTTTGAGAGCTTTTAATTCTGAAAACTTATTGGTGCCTCTCCCAAACTCCATCCTCATCTAAAAGAAATGTTCATCACTGTGATATAACATGATACCACCATCACATCCATTATGTTGTACAGATCCGTCAAAGTAGGCGCAGGGAATAGATTTGTCAAAGGTTTCAACCATAATATTCTCGTGTTTAGTGTGAGGGTCATCGTCTGGTATCATGTTGTATATAGCAATTATGTTGGAAACATATAACATCTAGCTGGGGTGCTTTCCTTGAATAATGGAATTATTCCTAACAATCCATATTCTCCAATAAACTATAAGAGGCATATGGTAGAGTTTTGGAGGGTGGGCTTGGTTGCACCATGATTCCCAAGTAGCACGAAGGGATTCTCCCAACCACCTCAGGCTGATGTTAATATATTGGTAAAGAATATTCTAGATTTCAGATATTGCAGAACAATGAAGAAATAAATGATATATATTGTCCATTACATCTACACAAAATGCTTGAGGAGGGTCCCTGGAAAGATCTACGTTGAAATTTATCACCAGTAGGGGCTTTGTTACGTAATAAGCACCACATAAAAATCTTATATTTGGGTGGGCCTTTTAATTTCCACAACGGGGGCCACCACCATTATCTATTTTGTGGCTCATGGTCAGAATAGATATATGGGTATCCATATTTGGGGGAGCAATAACCCTGTTGTGATATAACAGAGATTAGTTTGTCTTCCCTATTATGTATCCTTGTGAAAGCTTCCAAGAGATATTTTTCTAGCTTGCCCAATCTTGTTACAACAAAGCGGGGATCCTGAGATTTTTTTCAAACCTCTAGGCTTGACCAAATAATGAGGAGTTTTATGGATCTGCAATTTAATTGAGAGACTTGATACCAACCGAATCTAGATACTGGATGAGCTCTGGGGATAAGATGTGAGCATTTTCAGACCCAGAACAGACATCCAAACCAAGACAAACCCTTTCACCCGATTCTATTCTCCAAGGAAGACCTGGTCGAATATATTCAATGGAATTCAAAACTGCTATCCATATTGTTGAAATCTTCTTCCTATTCCAGCTAGGTTTTTTGAGCCACTAAAGGATATTTTGAGGACTAATGTATTTTGAAATATCTACCTCTGTCCAAACGATATTTGTAGAAATTATTTTCCAAAATAATTTTGTTGTGAGGGATTTAGATAACCATACCAGATTTTTCATCCCCAAACCTCCCCATTTCTTGAGCAGAGAAATATGCTGTCATTTAACCCAAGAAAATGTTATAGCTTCCTTGTTTCCATGCTAGATAAATATGCCACATAATTGTTGGACTATAGCTAATATGCCTTTTGGGATCCATGCCACAGACATCCAATTTATAGGGATGGCTTCTAGCACCGATTTTATTAGAACTAGATTACCCACCTAAGATAACCATCGATGGTGCCAAACATTTACTCCTTTTTCCACCTTAGCCCCCAACCACATCCAGTCAAAAATTTTGTAGGTTTTGGGCTTGAGTCTAAAGCCCAAATATTTAATTCCTTCTTCGAATGCAACAATTTTGTATGGAGATCTATGCCTGGCATAAGTAATTTCAAATTGTAAGCATCCAAACGTTGTCAGGGTATATTTTTCTTGATTTCTCACCATACCCGTGTCTTTACAGAATAAGATAAATGTAGCATTCGATATAGTAGTCATTGACGGATTCATTCATATAGATCAAAACATCGTCCACAAAATGTACACGAGTCAATTTGACATTGTCTACAATTTTGACACCTTTAATCCACCCTTGATTCTTTTCTTCTCTGATCAATCAACTCAAGCCTTCCATGATCAATACAAATAGTAATGGAGATAATGGAAATTCCTCTCTAAGTTCACGTTGCGCATGAAATAAATTGGTGGCTGACCTATTGATAAGAATATTGTATGATACAGAGGAGATCCAACACATAATCAAGTAAATATGAAATGATGATGTAATCCTAGGTGTGTTAATAACATCCTTAGGTATATCTAGCTAGTCCTATCAAAAACCTTGGATAGATCGATTTTAAGGATCAGTCCCTTATGATTCCTGATTTTTGTTATGTGTAGACCTTTCTTAGCTATACCAATGGCTTCATGGATCGGGCCATTGTTTAAAAATACAAACTATTCTTGTCATGTTTAAAAATACAAACTATTCTTGTCATATATGTTGAGATAGGATAGATTTTATGTGGTTGGAAACGATTTTCGCAATAATCTTGTAGATACATTTTTAGAGATAGATAGGTCCGAAGTCATTAAAAGATAAAGGTTTATCATATTTGCTTATCAAGGCTATAAAGGTGGCATTGAACGAGTCATACATTGTTCCATTTAGCCCACATTTTTTTATGACTTGAAGTAGGTCTTCAACAAGCAAATAAAAGAAGGCAAGATACAGTTGCATCGACCACCTATATGGACCAGAACTCTCTTCTTTCTTGAACCATTTTAATACAACCATTAGTTCCCCCAAATATACTTATGCAATCAAATATTTTGTTGACTCCTCGCTTCCAAATTTGGGAAAAAGTCCAACGACTTTTATAATTTCCACAAGTGATTCCCCTTGGGGTGCTTTAAACAATAGCTCAAAATGAGAAATATGATAACATATTAAAATAATGTGCATAAGATCCTCCTTCATATTCCAAATAACAAATAGTATTACTAGCCTTCCAAATTTCTCATATTGTTGAAAGAATTTTGAATTATCATCTATGGCTTGAAGACAGATATCCCTTCTCTTAAGCCTCTAGGATTCTTCCCTTTCCTTTAATATTCCAACTTTTTCTGATTCGTGATTAATAACCTGAGATTTGTCTCCAATATATATAAAGGATCCACTATTTGGTTCTTCTAACCTCGCTAAACCGGCTTCACTATTCCTGAGAAATTATTCATCCTTTTTTTTCTTACCCTTGACCCATTATATCATCCTCTTCTTTAGACGATTTATTCCAAGCAATAAGAGTAGACGTTGATTTTCCTTTTGTCATAGAATACACCTGACATGAATATTTTACATTGTGATGGAAAAATTCATCTCTTAACCAACACGATTTAAATTTGAAGGGGACCTTTCGTTCTGCTGAAGCACCATAGAAATGATATTCCACCAGAGGAGACCCATTTTTGGATCATTACAAATGTTTCCATCAGAGCCTCCTTGATGAGGAAGTGATTAAGCAGCCTAATAAGCATGACATCTCCAATTATTCGATTTCTCGACCTCAAAATTATGGCATAAATAATATTAGTGCTTTGTATGATTTGAGAAAATAAATCTAACATGGAATCTACATGAGCATAGCATCCCCGGGATTTAGCATATCCTATACAGAAGTTTAAAACTCCACCCAAAATAATATTGTCCACCACTATGAATGATGATTTCATGAGAGCCTGCCAATATTCCATATGGTTGCAATAGGGTCCATAAGCATTCACTAATCTAAGATCCATCCCTAATTCCTCTGAAAATACATCCGCCATAAAAACACTTCCCTTCCCTGTATATTTAATAGCTTCATCGATTTTCCGTCAATACCTATCTCCAATCCACATGATCTACCTTGTAGATCAAAGGCATGTAAGATGCATCCTAGGCACATATCTTCCATGAGTTAACAAATGTGGGAACCACTCTCGAGTGTCTCTTGTAGAAACATCACATCGACCTTCTCTATTTCTAAAAATCTCCTAAGGGATAGTTTCTTGACATTTTTAGGCAATTGTTAAGCCGCCCTTTTCTCCAAATTTTTACCATTTTTATCAAATAATTATGAGCTTGTACCTAGTTTTTTAATCGTTATTAGTCCATTATATTGTTAATTAGAAGCATTTTTTTTAGGGAATCACTATTAATTAATAGATTCTTGTTATTAATTAAATTTGAAGGGTGTTTTGTTTATTAGTTAATGTATCTTTGTGCTACATAATGTAAGTAGAAATACTCTAGCATATGCATTTCATATTGTACAAATACTTTTGAGGTGAAATTTCTATTATCTGTGTGCTCTAGTAGTTGAAAATAATTAATATTATTTTATATTAATGGATAAATGGTTACACAAGTTGTAACGTATCTCCTTACTTTAGGATTAGTTCCTACAATTTAGGAGTTTGTTTGCAACCTCCTAATTCCCAGTGATGTACTTAATGATGTAATTTCTCATTCATGAATGTAGAGTAAACTCAGAGTGTTCTCTCTGTTTGAGTGCAGTCTCCAGGTGCAGTACTCACCTGTGAGCTGCAACTTCTTTTTTCATTTCAGTGTGATTTTTATCTTGGTATCAGAGCACAGAGTAGGGAGAGCCTTATTTACTTTATTTTTTTTAGCATCATTGATTACAGAACTGTATTGGCTATGAGTATATAGAAGCTTTCGCAGAATCAGGTGGACTGCAGTAACACTTGAAACATAGGCCTCACATGACTGATCATCTCTGAGCGGGAAAAAGGATTGGCGCGGTTTTGTTGCGAACAGTCGCGCCATTGGCGCGTGTTTGAGGGAGATAAGCGAGCCAGCGTGCCAAAATACGCTATTGGCACGGAAGTACACCAAAAAGTCACGCCATTTTTGGAAGACAACGCATTTTGATTTGGGCGCGGATTTTTCGCATCGAAGAAGCGCCAGCCTCTCTCTTTGGGAAGGTCTACAATTTTCTTTTTGCAGATCGGCCCTGCCTGGTGGTGGCACATTGAAGTTCTGAATTTGCCCGGTGGTGGAAGATCGGACTTGCCCGGTGGTGGCGCATTGAAGTTCTGAATTCGCCCGGTGGTGGCAGATCGGACTTGCCCGATGGTGGCGCATTGAAGTTCCTGATTTGCTTAGTGGCAACAGATCGGACTTGCCCGGTGGTGGTGCATTGAACTTCCGAATTCGCCTGGTGGGGGAAGATCGGACTTGCTTGGTGGTGGCGCATTGAAGTTCATGATTTGCTCGTTGGCAGCATATCGAACTGACCCGGTGGTGGCGCAGTGAAGTTTCTGATTCGCCCAGAGGAGGCAGATCAGATTGCCTGTTGGTGGCATATTGAAGGTACATAAAATTTTTTTTTTTCAGCAAGACATCGGTCAAGATCTGGTATGTGGTGATTTTTTTTTTAGTATCCTGCAATTGTTCAGTTGGGTAGAAATATTCATCATAGGATCAGAAAGTTTATCAGTCCAATATGAATAACAGTATAGAATCGTATCTCCACGAGTCTGGCAAACTTGATGGATCTATTTTCACCAACTGGAATTCAAGATACAGACATTACTTGAAAGCACAAATGCGTGGTCGATCTTTATAGGAAATGAGTTGAGACCAGGAGCAGCTGCAGAAGAACAAGACTGAGATAAAAGGGAGACCAAAGAAAAGGTCATACTGAAGATGTCTATCAAGGACAACATTATCCCGCATATTAGAGACTGTAAATCGTCCACTAAAATTTGGACGACGATCAAGAACCTATAACAGACGCATAATACAAACCGTGTCTTGTCACTCAAAGGCAAGCTATTTGCAATGAAGATGGAGGAGAATGAGTCCGTTGCTGGATTCATTGCTAGAGTCAAAGACCTGAAGGATAGATTGGGAGATATTGGAGAGAAATTTTCTGATTCAGATCTGGTCACGATCACATTGAACGGAATGACAGATTAATATCAGATGTTCATCACTGGATTGGCAGCAAGGGAGAAAACCCCTACGTTTAAAGAGCTGACATGGATTCTGCTACAAGAAAAAGAGCGACGACAAAATTTGAAAACACAGAGCAATGATCTTGCTCTGATGGCCAAAAGGCGATAGTATAGAGTGAAGCAGCCACAGCAGCAACAACAACCATAATAGAAGAAAGGAGCCAACACGTTTAAAAAGAGTCTGTTTAAAGGTATGTCTGCTAATAATTTTCCTAGCAAGAAATGTTTTTACTGTGGAAAACCTGGTCATCATATTAAAGAATGTTATAAGAGGCAGGAAGACGAAGTAAGAAATAAACAGAGAAAGCACAAAGGATACTTTGTTGAGGAAGATGAGGACCATAGCCATGAACTTCGACTATTTACACCTGATTGTGCCCTTTCAGCTTCAAAGGGAGATGAGGACGACATATGGTATGTCGATTCTGGTGCATCCTCACATATGACAAGTAAGAAGGAATGGTTTGAATGTCTTGAAGAAACTTCATGTGGGTCGAAAATCTATTTAGGAGATGATAGCAGATATGAGATCAAAGGATATGGTCATATTCCAGTAAAGTTACCTAACGGTGACATTAGACACCTTAAAAATGTATTGTATGTGCCCGGAATCAAGAAAAAATTGGTCTCTGTATCTATGATCACTAATCAGGACATGCAAGTTCAATTCTTTAAGACTAACTATGTCATAAAGGATATCCATATGGAAACAATTGCAACAGGAGTGCGCGTGGGGAGCCTGTACAGACTAGATGTGAAAAGTATGCCACAGCAAGCCATGGTCGCAACTGGATTAACAGCAGAAAATCTCTGGCACCAGAGATTTGGCCATCTTAATCTACAAGACCTCATCCTACTTCAAAGAAAAGGTATGGTCGATGGATTCCCTGTTTTCCATAATGTTCAGTTGGATTGTGATGGATGTGCATTAGGGAAAATGCATAGAGAAGAGTTCCCTTTGCATGTTAATAGAAAGGAAAGAGATATTTTAGAACTGGTGCATACAGACATATGCAGACCTATGCAGACTAGGTCACTAGGAGGTGCATATTACTTTCTCTTATTTACAGATGACTGCACTAGGTTCTCATGGACATAATTTCTAAGTAAAAAGAGTCAGACCTTTCAGTATTTTAAAGAGTTTAAATCTATGGTAGAAAACCAGACAGGAAAAAGAATAAAAATTCTCCGCTCAAATCAAGGGGGAGAATACAGGCTAGGAGAGTTCATGAATTTCTGCAAGCAGCATGGGATTTTTCAACAGTTTACAGTGCCTCACACACCACAACAGAATGTAGTGGCAGAGCGAAAGAAAAGAACTCTTGTGGAGTGCGCAAGGAGCATGCTTCAAGGTAAGGGTCTATCAAATGGTTTTTGGGCAGAAGCTATTAAGACTATTGTCTACTTAAAAAATAGGAGTCCCACTAAATGTTTAGGCTTAAAAACCCCTTTTGAAGCATTATTTGGATTCAAACCAGTAGTGAGTCACTTAAGAATATTTGGGTCAAAAGCTTACGCTCATATACCTAAGGCAGATAGGAAGAAGTTAGATCCTAAAGCCTTGAAATGTACCTTTGTTGGATATGGCACTGAGTTCAAAGCATATAAGTTATTTAATCCTGTGACTCATAAGGTTTTTGCAAGCAGAGATGTCATATTTCATGAACAGGTTGAAGAAAGAAAGGATGACTGTAATAATGATTGGTACATTCCATTGCTAATGGAAGAAAACAGTGAGGATGATGAAGAACAAGAGCAGAAACAAGAAGAAGAAGTAACAGGTAATGTAATAAATGATGCAAGCCCGGATAAGGTTGAAATAGACAGATTTGAGGTAAGTCCCCTACCAAGGAGATCAAGTAGGAAGACTCAATTACCATCCAAATTGAAAGACTATGCATTAATGACAAACATTTTAAACATTGTAGAACCTACAAATTATGAAGAAGCATGTCAATCTGATGCATGGAGGGCTGCAATGCATGAGGAAATTGAATCAATTAATAAAAACCATACTTGGGATTTGGTTGAATTTCCTGAAGGTAAAACCCCCATAGGATGCAAATGGTTATACAAACACAAAATAAATGCAGATGGGAGTATAGAAAAACTTAAAGCTAGACTGGTAGCAAAGGGTTACTCACAGCAAGAGGGAATAGATTTCGATGACACCTTTGCTCCTATAGCCAAATTAAACACCATTAAAATGCTAATTTCCTTAGCAAAAAAACATAAATGACAACTACACCAGCTAGATGTTAAGTCTGCATTTCTGAATGGTGACTTGAAAGAAGAAATTTATTTAGTTCAGCCTGAAATTTTTGTGAAAAAGGGGCTGGAACATCTTGTTTGTAAATTGAAAAAGGCACTTTATGGTTTAAAACAAGCACCCAGGTTGTGGTATGAGAAGATTGACTCATTCTTTGTACATCATGGCTTTCATAGGAGCTTGAATGATCCAAATCTGTATACCAAGTTTAATAAACATAGACAAATTATTTTGATTTCTTTGTATGGAGATGATATGATCATAACAGGGGATGCTAACAATCTGATCAAAGAAATCAAACAGAAGATGTCACAAGTGTTTGAGATGAAATATCTCAGAAATCTCCATTACTGTTTGGGATTGGAAGTATGGAGAGATTCTGGAAAAACTTTTATTACTCAAGGGAAGTATGCCAGAAGCTTGCTAGAAAAGTTCAGAATGGAGCAGTGTAGATCAGCAGCAACACCATTGCAACAGAACTTAAAGTTGAACAGTGATGATGGTAATAAAGAGGTGGATGCCACTATGTATAGACAGCTAGTTGGCAGTTTGATATATCTTACTACAACTAGACCAGACTTGGCATACTCTGTTAGTACGTTGAGCCAGTTCATGTCAAAACCACTTGAAATTCACTGGGTCGCAGCAAAAAGTGTGTTGAGGTATATTAGTGGTACTAGTAATTATGTTATTTTGTACACTGCCACTTCTGATGTTACTCTAGCAGGTTTTTCAGATTCAGATTGGGCAGGTAACTTGGATGATCGAAGGTCTATCACAGGTTACGTTTTCAGCATTAGATCTGGGGTCATAGCATGGAGCAGCAAAAAGAAAAGCACTGTAGCCTTATCTTCATGTGAAGCTAAGTACCAAGCATTGTGTGCAGCCACATGTGAAGCTATCTGGTTGAGAAGACTTCTCAACGATGCAGGAGAAGAACAGAAAGAATCAACTATTATCAAAACTGACAACTAGAGTACCATCAAGCTTGCATACAATCCAGTCTTTTATAAAAATACCAAGCACATCGATACTCAGTTCCATTTTGTTCGAGAGAAACTACAGTCAAAAGAGATATTTGTTAAATATTGTAAAACTTGTGAGAATATGGCTGATATATTTACTAAGCCTCTTGGGCGTGTAAAGTTTGAATTGTTTAGAAGGATGCTCGGAGTTCAGGATAATCCCTTCTCCATTAAGGGGGGGAGTTGAAAATAATTAATATGATTTTATATTAATGGAGAAATGGTTACACAAGTTGTAACGTGTCTCCTTAGTTTAGGATTAGTTCCTACAATTTAGGAGTTTGTTTGCAACCTCCTAATTCCTAGTGATGTACTTAATGATGTAATTTCTCATTCATGAATGTAGAGAAAACTCAGAGCATTCTCTATGTTTGAGTGCAGTCTCCAGGTGCAGTACTCACCTATGAGCTGCAACTCCTTTTTTCAATTCAGTGTGATTTTTATCTCTAGTTGTGTTTCCTACTCGTGACGTTGCAATGCAGAATGTAGAAGAAGTCTTTGATGCAACAATAGAGGAAACCGGTTTGTTGTGGATGTCAGAATCCAAGAAGATTTTTTACAACAAACAATCTCCCTTGCCGCTACTAATTCTCTCCATCCTTCATCACTGCCCAGAAATATATCTACAAAGGATCATACGATGGATGTGTTTGTATTCATCATGTGATTCAGCAGGATTAATTTGATGCATTCCTTTGATCTCATTTTTTATTCTCACTACATCTATTGGCGAAGCCGTGGTTTTTCCACCTACCGATAGCTTGAATTCGATGCCTAGGTCACTCATGCACCCTATTCTACATTGCCTCTACTAGCTCACATTGCAGACTACAGAAGGAATTACGATTCTATGGCAGAGAATTGATGATTATATTGCAGGTTGGCTGATGTGTATTGTGAACGCATTATGGAAGATCTGACGTCTACTACACCACGAAGGAAAAACACTAATCATCTGGAGTCATTGGGTACAGCAGAGCAATCATCAATTTCTGCAAGTCAAGAAGATGATGGAAATACGCAAGTGAACAATTATGAGTACATATTTTTCATAATTGTGTTGCGCCCTCCATAAATGTAATGGCGTTGAATCCTCCTGGAACTCAAGAGACATTCTCACATTCTGACAGGCATCACGGTCCTATAATTGGGGAAACCAATATTTCCACTGCTATCGGCCCATTAATGCGGTGGCAGATGCGCTTCCAACCGTTAGATTTAAACAATTTTAAATCTAACAGTTGGCAGCGCATCTGCCACCGCATTAAGGAAACCAATATTTCCACTGCTATCAGCCCATTAATGCGGGGCGAAGCTTATTTCCACGGAAACCAATATTTCCACTGCTATTGGCCCATTAATGCGGTGGCAGATGCGCATCACCTAATTTAAAATATAAAAAATCTCCATTGTGATTTTCTTGCTGGTGCAGGCCCTGGTTCTGCTTCTCCTTTGTGACCTCCAACTTCTAAAGGAAGCAGAGGTGATGGAATGATCTGATGCAATTGTGTAGTAGACAGAAATTTCGTTATTCTTCGTGCCGTTTAGGTTTTAATTATTTAGAAATCCAATGTAAAATGGTTGAATCTCTTAATGATTTTTTATAAAGACAGTAAATTAAGTTGGACTTGCAAGTATCGTAAAGCCCTATGCTCTTTTTTCAAGAAGAAGTTTGTTTACCATAGTTCTATGGAATTTCTAGTTTGTTTCAGGTTAAAAGAACCTATTTCATTTTACGCTTTCTAATTTTCCAATCTATCCTCTTTTTTATAAATTCCCGTTTAAGATAACCTATGGACCTTTCAATTTGGGCCGAGTTGTGAACAATAGCGATTTTTTATACCATGTTTTAAAAAAAACTACACAACTTGCATATGTACTGTTTTTGGATTTGGATGGTCTTTGGACTGATGCCTTGAAGGTTTTATTATTTTAGGTTATCGATCAGTGGGAAATAATTGAGGAATAAATATATAAATTCCATAAGAGAATTAATAGAGTTTTTAATGAATTATATAGTTTTGAAAATATTATTTTTGTATTTAACTGTGTGAAAGATTGTTTTTTTAAGGATGATAGAGATGTTGTAATGTTTAACATTTTATATTATTCAAAATAATATAAAAATAAAAACATAAAATCAATAATTAATAATTAGAGAAAATTTCTCTAGATCTATTTTGACTTGGAGCAACCAAATGTCGTGATAGATCAATTTTTTTTCATGATAAAAGAGATTTGTATCTACATTCAATCACTCTATATTTGGTAGATCCTAAATTAAATTAAGATGGGTCAAGGTTAATTTGAACATCAAATTAAATTTTGGCTACTGATAACATGATCATATAAATAACTATTAACATTAATTTGAAAATTAATTCATAGTAAATTGTATTGTATAATATCATGAGATTAGAGTGAAATATGATAAAAAGATAGAAAAATATAATAAAATATTATAAGATGTTAGTTAACCAATAAAAAATGATTAAAATGAATTTTTTGGAAAAATAACTCCCAATAATATAAAGGATGCTTTATAAGTATTGATATCGTAAAAGGTAATTTAAAATGTTCAAAATTGTGAAGTATTAATAAGGGAGTAGTCTACAGACCCAACAAAATAATATAAAGGATTCTTTATAAGTATTGATATGGTAAAAGGTAATTTAATATGTTAGAAATTGTGAAGTATTAATAAGGGAGTAGTCTATTGACCCAACAAAATAGCCCGTACTGTAGTTTTTTGTGGTAATTTTTTATTCAAAAAATCAAGTAGTTGGAGTGTTTGAATTGCATTTTTGATGGTGGAAATGGATTCAGCACCATCAAAATCCTTCATGTCACCCAAAATACTAAATTTTAACGATTGTAACCGAGATTTTCAAAAATCTTTGACGAAATTTTTCATAATCCTACCAGAATTTAGAGTAATAAGTTACTTTTTAATAATTAAAATTAATTTATTAATTCTTATATTTATATAAATTATTATATCTCATTTCAATGTGAATTATTTTTTTTTAAGTTTTTTCATATTATTAAATAAAAAATAAAAAATAAATGTATGTTTTTTCACGATTGGTTGATATAGGTGTTTTTATTAATAATTATTAAGATTATTTTTTTAATGTTAATTTAAAATATTTTAATTTATATTTTTAATTTTGTTATAAAATGTTTACCTGAATTTAATTTTTTTTTATTTGGTATATTTTAATTTATATTTCTATATGTTTATTTATTTATAAAATGTTTATATGAATTTAAATTTTGGTTATTAATGATACATAATTGTGAGAATCTTCATAAGTATAAGAATATAAATATAATATAATTTTTATAATATATTTGATGGTTTCAATGATAAAAATGGACTTGATTATTTGGGTGGTCCAACTTGATGCAACTTATGCAGAAAATTTGAAGTCAATTGAAGAGAATGTGAGTCACTAAACATATTAAATGCTTATTCATAGTTCTAATATAAAAAAGTATAGATAGAATGAAAATAATAGATAATGAAGAAGGATATGTGATGGGCTTACTTGGATGATGCCTCATTCTCAGAGGGAATTTTGTATTTCTACAAAAATTGCATTTCTTTATAATAAGAGATAAGTTTGGGAGATTAATGATTACCATAAATTTGATGGCTTTCACATGTAAATTTGATAACTCTCACATATCAAGGGAGAGCATAAGATATTGGATGAACTATCAATAAATAAATAAGGAACTTGGATTATATCCATATGCATAATTGAATATAATCACCAACCTAAATAAATTTAACTTCTGATTTATTATGCCCCAAGTGGGATCAAATATCTCTGAGGTGAAAAATTTACCTAAATTTCTATAGTCTAAAAATAAGGTTTTAAGAACTCGAATAAATTAATGATAAGCAGAGGATAGTTAAAAAATATTGAAGATGTAAGCATATCAACATAATGTATGTTCACACTTTGTGAAAAAATTATCTATTTTAATGTAAGAAACTAACGTGAGTAGTTTTTATGTGACTACAAAATCACAATTAAATTTTACAAACATTCCTCCAAAGCAACCAAAAATGCAGGCCTAACCAAATCCAAATCCCAACACCAAGCAGGCTCAACGATTCTACAACAAAGAAAGTACTTACTATGCCTATGTTGTATAAATCCAAGAAATCAACCTTTGGTCTGAGAAGGTCCTTCCAAATTTTCATCCACCTCCTCCAACAAAGAATACCAAGGAAGAGAAGGAAATGTTGAGAAATCTATAGGGCAATGATTAGAGTGATTTCCCTTTCTTTCATAACTTCTTGTGATATCTTTTACTTATCTTAATTATTAGCTTCTCTTGTTATTATTATGATTGTCTATCATCAAACAAATAACAAAAACAATAAGAATAAGAACACAAAATATATGCTGCAAGTCAAGGAAAAAACCTCTCAACTTGAGAGGAAAACCCACAAATCTCTTCTCTTTCTTATAGGTTCTTCAATTGAGAAATTTTAAGACCTTTACACCAAGACCAATAACCTCCAATACCAAGTCCAACTATTGAAATTGGTAACAAGAACCATTGAAAATGGCAGCCAGTAATGGCTTCCAGAGATGTGATTTCCCTGTCCAAGTCAAACCTAGTCAAATCTCTTCCAGTAGAAGAAATTTTACCTTCAGCTACAGAATTTCGACCTCCACTACAAACCTAAAATTTTCAGCCCTCCCGCAGTTGCTACTACCACACGTGTGAGCTTATTTTATCCTCCGAGGGCTTCCTTATACCTTCGGTTGGATTTGTCTAACCTCTAGAGCTTGAGGATGGATTCTTGTGACCTTTTCTTGACCTTCTTGTCTTATCTTCTCCAAGATCGAACTTGTAGAGGAAAACCATAGATCTGTTGTATAAACCCTAGTTGTCCTTCGCACGTGTGAGAGAGAAATAGCCCAAAACCAAAACTTCTTCGTCCTCTTCCTTCTTTGTTGCCTTCTTCTTCTTCTTCCTTAGCTTGAATGAGTGAGATGTGAATGTGCTTCAAGTAGGTCAATGTTGCTTCTTTATATAGGCTTCTCAAAGGTGGATGTGGCTCCTTAAATTAGGCCAACTTACCAGCTAAAAGGCCGACATGATATTGGAGGGTATTTTGAAACTTTTAAGGACAAAGGTAATTTTATTTACAAGTTACAATGTGCCTGAAGGGGTCTTCAACTTATGAAAATGACTCTTTTGACTTCTTGACCTAGGACAAGCCCTAAAATCACTCAATGGGTGCTTGAATTATAAAATAAAATACCTTGAGCATGAAACCCTTGCTCCAAAAATAATAATAATAATAATAATTTCCTTTCATTTTACAATTTACAATAATCCAAATTACATTTCATATTTATGAAGACCAAACCTAGTTACACATTTTTCAACACTCCCTCATAACTAAGGATGTATTCATAAATGGTATATGGAAATTCTCAATTTGAAGATACCTCATAAGAAGAGTCAGATTGGTAACCCATATTTTTAGCATAATATCAACCAAAATTTTCATATAGAAATGCCTTGACTAACAACTCTATATCTCCACACGATTAGAAAATAATGTTGTCGAGACCAATGATTTATAGATACCACCATCATTGTGTCTCAAGGTACATACCCCACCCAGGTGTTCAAATTTTATGACCTTCCTTGGACTATTTTATCTTGGATAAATTGTCCTAAAAGAATATTGTTCCACAACTACTCTTATCCTAGATGCCATTTCTCATCCTCAAATAGTATCAGACGAGATATGCTTACCAAATCCTCCATTTTGTCTTCCCAAGTGAAAAAATGAATGATGTGCCTATCTCTCCCTCTCAACTAGGGATGATACATCAATCAAGCCAAGATTGTCTCTCAAATACACGAGCTTCTTATTAGGAAGATACTTTATCAATATGTCAACTTCCTACTTATCGGTGGAGATATATTGTAGCTGTATTACACCATCTTTTACTAGCTTCTGAATATAGTGATATTTTTTGTTGATATGCTTTGTATTTCCATGAAATATTGGGTCTTCAAATAATCATATACAACTGGTGTCATCACAATGTATCATTGTAAGGTCTATAGGTCCTTCAAACAAGTTAGATAACAACTTCCTCAACTAGACTGCTTCTTTGCTTACTTCACAAGTTGCAATTTACTCAACCTCAACCAACAGAAAAGACCAAGAAACCAACCAATAGGCTAAAAAATAAATGACTGAACTGACTTATACATGGTTCAGAGACTCAATGAACGATTGAAAACACCTAGAAACCCTGGGATGGAAAATCCACACATATTGGATAAGAGATAACAAACTGAAATGAACGAGACATCAAAGTCAAAAAAAAATCTAAATGGATAAATCCAGGGAGAAAAAATTCAATTAAGAGTGAAAGACACACTAGACACTCAAAAAAGAAGCCCAAAATCAACCCTACAGGAATCAGCATGACTGTTCAGTTGTATTTTGCACTGAACAAGGGAAAGTGCACCTGTGCCAAAGACCACCCATGCGAATGGGTGCGACTGTCAGGGAAACAACTATGTCGAGCTAAAAATCAAAGGGAAAAAAGAAATAGTGGCTGAGAAAAGCCAGGTTTATCACTCTAAGAAGAGTCCAATCAGCTAAAAGAAATCAAACAAGCAATACAAATTAGAGAAATGATAATACGACTAAAGTTTAATAGACAAGAAAACTTCAAAATGACGAAAGAGAGACGACATGCATACTAATCCCCAGTATGGTCGCCAACTTGTTGTGCAAGAAAATCCCCTCTGCGGACAAAGGAGATACCTATAGCCCTAAGGTGGGTCTAGAAAAGAGGGAACACAGTGAATTCCTAAATTCCTAGTTTGTAAACGAAATATGGATTGGAACATATATCCTATCTAAGTCCAATGTTTTTGTCGTGGTACGTTGTAGTGATCCTTTGGCCTTTGTCTTCAGTCCTTTCACTCCGTTGATGAAAACGTTCATACACATGTACAAAGATAAAACAAACACTAACATCATACAAAAATATACATTCATATAAAACTATCCAACTAGAGAAGGAGAGTTAGACATTTCTGATATAAATAGAAACAAAGCTGGAACCATAAACCACACATGTATTATTAATAAATGAAAAGTAAGTTTACAACCTGCACCTTAATGTTGTATACCTCCTCCGACGAGTTCAGTAGAGCATGTCTCTAAGCATTCGTTCATCAGTTAGCTCAATGAGGCGATGGGCTTCAACTCTCTCTCTCTCTCAACAATGGACACTTCTCTACTTCAACAAACTAGCTATATCTATTGATTTCTAAGCTAGCTGAATCAATGCGAGGAAGAATAATTTATAGGAGAGGAGGAGGAAGTTTGGGATCCACATAAGGTGGAGGAGAGGCCTATCCCATTGGGAGGTTACACAATTGTAGGAATTAATAGGCCAAAGGGAGAAAATTTAATTGATCCAGTCGAATAGAGAACCATGAATCTGCCCACGAAGATGTTAGATCATGGAAGCTTCTTTTCTATTTTAAAAAACTTTCCAAAATCAGCTTGGCATTGGTGCTCTTAAGAGACAGAGCAGCCATCGACGCTAGGCTTAGTGAAATTTTGACCATGGGTGTGAGGAAAGAACTACCTACGAGAGTCGACCCAAAAGTATAGGTTTTTGAGGGTCTACTCAAGGAATGATCAACAGAAATTGTGTTCCATACATGCAAAGGGATGAAATGAAATTATTGGCCATGTATGAAAATACACAGAGGTGACTAAAATGGTCCTCCAAGATTCAGAATGGGGATTGCAGAGACGGTGAAAAAATACTGTGTAACACCAAGTTAGACCATAATCACTCCTATTGTGGTAACTTCTCCCTCCCATTCACTTAGTCCTGGTAACTATGTTAGCTCTTAGGAAGGCCCAGAAATTTAAGGCTCACCAAATCGTCCTGGGCCATTGTGACACCAATACTCCAAGCTCATCTCGACATTGAGTGAACTTCGTCAAGTATTTTGGTATCATCTCACCCTCCTCCTTGTTGATATTTTTGAGCTTGTCTTTCAGTGCCAACTTCCTGTGTCCATTGTTATTCTGAGACCGATCTGTTAAGGCCTTCCACATAGCATATGGAGTTTCTTTTCCATGCAGAATCGAGACAATATGATCTCGTACTACCTCTAGCAAGATCCTTCTTTCCTTTTTTACATTTTTCTTCCATGCATCAAGAAGTTGAGCATCTATTGTTGTGGGCTGAGGAATATCACTATCTATGAATGCCTTCAGTTTGTTGTCCTCCAACACCGCCTCTGATTTGTCCTTTCATGTTATGTAATTCTAATTTCTCTCGAGTGCATATTCAAGTCTGAAGCCATTGAAATACATCTTGATCTGTTGTTGGTCTTGAAGAATAAATCTGCAAATTCGATGTACATGTTAAAAAAAAACTCCTTGTGCTCTTATACCATGTAGAAAACATGACAACGAGATTCAATTTGATCTTGTAATGTACTAAAAAAAAATACTGAATCCTTCTAGAATTTATGGAAACAAAACATGATTGTGCAATCACATAACAAGTAAGGGAAAGAAGTAAATCAACTGCACACCACAATATGTATCCAGGGAGATAAATTACTGAAAACCCCACTATCTGTATATTTCATATGGTTAATATCATGAAACAATACAATGGTTTTTTCCTTCTTGAGAAACCTCTGCGCTTTTTAATTGTCTCACTCTGATCCTACTCAAATATGGCTTTCGATCTAAGAAATTTTGGTCCAATATTTAACCTTTTTCTTGCCTCTTCTCGGTATGCCTTCCTTACGCATTCTTGAGCTAATTAAGCCCCTATTAATTAGGAAAATCCAAATTAATGATTGTGCAATCCTGTTAAGGCTTTCCAATGACCTCATGCATGACATGTACAATTTTCTAATAGTACAATTGATAGTTATCTTCCCTTTAACCCCTGTCTCAACTGGGCCTTCCCTAGAACTCACATGTAACAACTATTTATAGTGAATTGTCAATTAATTGATTGATCACTACTTGTTAATTATCATATTTAACTCACTAGACCTATGACTAGCTCTTCGCTCAGTTAGAACTAGTTAAACTGATTTTAACTCGATTAATTGAGTCAACTAATTACAACTCACAAATAATTGTAACTGGACCCCTAAAATCATGGAAAATCCTCTACATGCCTCATCTTTGACCTTCAACTCAAATTTCCTAAGCTAACTAAGTATTCCTTACTCGGTTAAATAATAAAAGTTGTCATGTGATGGAATTACAATTTTTCTTCTAATTTAATTAAGGGAAAAATTAAATCAGAAGCCCCCAATGGTGCCATTTATGGGTGCCATTTTCTCGGCGCCATTTTTGGTTGTCATTTTCAATGTTTCTTGTTTCCAATTTCAATAGTTGGACTTGTTCTTGGAGGGTATTGGTCTTGGTGTAAAGGTCTTCGAATTTCTCAATTGAAGAATCTATAAGGAAGAGAAGAGATTTGCAAGTTTTCCTCTCAAGTCGAGAGGTTTTGGCCTTGGCTTGCAGCCGATATTTTGTGTTCTTGTTCTTCTTTTTTTTGGTATTTGTTTGATGATACACAATAATAATAATAATAAGAGAATCTAATAAGTAAGATAAGTAAAAGAAATCACAAGAAGTTATGAAAGAAAGAGAAATCACTCTAATCATTTCCCTATATATTTCTCAACACTTCCTTCTCTTCCTTGGGATTATTTGTTAGAGGAGGTGGATGAAAATTTGGAAGGACCTTCAAAGACCTAAGGTTGATTTTTTGGATTTATAAAACATAGGTTTAGTAAGTACTTTCTCTTTTGTAGACTTGTTGATTTAGCTTGGTGTTGGTATTTGGATTTGATTAGGCAAACAATTGTGGTTGCTTTGGAGGAATGTTTGTAAAAATTAAATTGTAATTTCGCAGTCACATAAAAGATACTCACGTTAGTTTCTTAAATTGAAATAGATAATTCTTTCACAAATTGTAAACATACATTATGTTCATATGCTTACATCTTCAATATTTTTTAAATATCCTCTGCTTATCATTAATTTATTCGAGTTATGAAAACCTTCTTTTCAGACTATAGAAATTTAGGTAAATTTTGCTCCTCAAAGGTATTTGATCCCACTTGGGGTATGATAAATGAAAAGCTAAATGTATTTAGGCTGGTGAGTATATTAAATTATGCATATGGATATAATCCAAGTTCCTTGTTTATTTATTGATTGCTCATCCACTATCTTATCCCTCTCCCTTGATACATAAGAGCTATCAAATTTACATGTGAAAGCCATCAAATTTATGGTAATTGTTAATCTCCCAAACTTGTCCCATATTTGAAAGAAGTGCAATGTTTTGTAGAAATACAAAATTTCCTCTAAGAATGAAGCATCATCCATGTAAGCCCATTACATATTCTTCTTGATTATCTATTCTTTTCATCTTATCTATACTCGTTTATACTAGAACTATGACTAAGCATTTAATATGTTTAGTGAATAGAATTCTCTTCAATTAACTTCAATTTTTTTGCATAAGTTGTATCAAACTTGTTTATACTACAACAATGAATAATCATTTAATATCTTTAGTGAGTCACATTCAGTTCAATTAAATTCAAATTTTCTACATAAGTTGCATCATGTTGGACCACCCAAATAATCAAGTCCATTTTTATCATTAAAACCATAAAATATATTACAAAAATTATAATACGTACATACAAAGATTATCACAATTATCTATCATTAATAACCAAAATTTAAATTCATATAAACATTTTATAAAAAAACAAAAATATAAATTAAAATATATCAAATAACCAAAATTTAAATTCATGTAAACATTTGATAACAAAATTAAAAATATAAATTAAAATATTTCAAATTAACATTAAAAATTTAATCTTAATAACTATTAATAAAAAAACCCATATCAAACCACAAAACATACATTTTACTTTTAATTTCTATTTAATAATATCAAAAAATTACAAAAAGAAAAATAATTCATATTGAAATAAGATACAATAATTTATCTAATCATAGGAATTAATAATCTAACTTTAATTACTAAAAGTTAACTTATTAAGACTTCACAACGTTGAACATCTTAAATTACCTTTTACCATATCAATACTTATAAAGCATCCTTTATATTATTTATAGTTATTTTTCCAAAAAAAATATTTTAATCATTTTTTATTAAATCTATTTTAGATGTATCGTTAAATAATATCTTATATTATTTAATTATATTTTTTTATTTTTTTTAATCAATTTCCACTCCTCATCTCATGATATCATACAATACAATTTATTATGAATTAACTTTCAAATTGGTGGTAATATTTATATATATGATGATGTTATTACTAATAGCCAAAATTTAATTTGATGAAATTAACCTTGATCAATCTTAATTTAATTCACAATCTACCAAATGTAAAGAGATTCAATGTAGATACAAATCTCTTTCACCGTGAAAATTATTAAATCTCTCACGACATTTGGTAAATCCAAAGTCAAGATAGATATAGGTAAATTCAATTATTAATTATAATTGTAATTGTGATTGTTAATTTAAGTTTTTATTTTTATCTTATTTATAAGAAATCATACATTTAACTTTTATTTTTTATTTAATAATATGAAAAAACTAAAAAAATTAATAATTCACATTGAGATGAGATATAATAATTTATATAAATATAAGGATTAATAATCCAATTTTAATTATTAAAAAGTAACTTCTAACCTGGTAAGATTATGAAAACTTTTCACAAAGATTTTTGAAAATCTGGGTTACAATCGTTAAACTTTGGTATTTTGGGTGCCCTAAAGGAAATTACCAGATTCCGACAAAAAACTACTGTACGGGCTATCAATTTTGAACATTTTAAATTACCTTTTACCATATCAATACTTATAAAGCATCCTTTATATTATTTGCAGTTATTTTTCCAAAAAAATGATTTTAATATTTTTTATCCGTTAACTAACATCTTATAATATTTTATTCTATTTTTCTATCTTTTTATCAGATTTCACTCTAATCTCATGATATTATAAAATACAATTTACTATGAATTAGCATTCAAATTAGTGTTAATATATATATATATATATATATATATATATATATATATATATATATATATATATATATATATATATATATATATATATATATATATATATATATATATATATATATATATATATATATATATATATATATGATGATGTTATCACTAATAACCAAAATTTAATTTGATGAAATTAATCTTGATCCATCTTAACCTGATTCAGGATATACAAAATGTATATAGTGATTAAATGTAGATACAAATCTCATTTATCATAAAAAATATTTGTTCTTTCATGACATTTGGTTGCTCCAAATCAAAGTAGATCTAGACAAATTCAATTATTAATTGTTGATTTTATGTTTTTATTTTTATTTTATTTTAATGATATAAAATGTTAAACATTACAAAATCTCTACCATCTTTAAAAAAAACATCTTTGGCACAGTTAAATACAAAAATAATATTTTAAAAACTATATAATTCATTAAAAAATCTATTAATTCTCTTATTAAATTAAATTAAACTTTATTATTTTTTATTAAATTAATATATTTAGTGTTGTCGATAACTATAAAATACTAAAACCTTTAAACCATAATTCCAAAGACCATCCAAATCCAAAAACAGTACATATGCAAGTTGTGTATTTTTTTGAAAAACATGGTATAAAAAATTGCTATTGCTCACAACTCGGCCGAAATTAAAGATCCATAGGTTATTTTAAACAGGAATTTATAAAATAGAGGACAGATTGTCAAATTATAAAGCAAAAAATTAAATAGGTTCTTTTAATCTGAAATAAACTACAAAAGCCATTGAACTACGCTAAATAAACTTCTGCTTGAAAATATAGTATAGGGCTTTATGATACTTCCACTGTCTTCCCAGGATTTCTGAATAATTAAAACCAAAACGCCATGAAGAATAGTGACAGAATTTTCGTCTACTCCACAATTACATCAGATCATTCCATCGCCTTTGCTTCCTTTAGAAGTTGGAGGTCGCAAAGGGGAAGCAGAACCAAAGCCTGCAGCAGCAAGAAAATCACACTGGAGATTTTTTATATTTTAAATTAGGTGATTAGGACCAAAAATATTAATTTCCTATAATGATACTAAACTAATTCTGACCATATACACATAGGGATCTGCTCGCCTGCCACTGCCAAACCTTTTAACTCTGTTTTCTTTCACTAACTTGCAAAGAATACATGAGCATAATGAAATAGGTATGTCGACTTTGCATTTGCACGAATCTTTAACCCTAAATCTACAGGGTTAAAAGAAAATAATTTGGTTAAACTAAATAAAAATATGCCGCTTACAATCCGAAGGCTTTACTAGTATCGGTGGTGTCGCCACAGGCTTCTTGTATGCTTCTCTCAGAGCCAGCGGTTTTGTCGAGAAGAAATTTGTGTACAACAATGGAACAACTTCCATCTCTATCGTTCCTCTGCTTCGCCGCATTTCCTTTCTTCGCGCCCTCTAGGCATCGCCTTAGCAATTGAAGAATGGATTATCTTAACATCAACATCAGGCTGAGCGGTTATTATGATAGAAATTAAAATTTCGTTTGGGCGGGTTTCAATTTCATACCAAATTGATACAAAAAATTGTGCGGGTTTCAAATTCAAAATAAAAATTCAAATTCAAATGTGCGTCCCATTAAATGTCATATTTTTTATATATCGTATTGTATACCCAACGTTCACGACACCGTAGTGGTGGCGGTGGCCATCAAATTACTCGTCCATATTGTTATGCCCATCCATGCTGCCACGGTATGATGACCAGTATGTGATGCCATTATGATGGCTGATGCAAACCCGTATGTGATGCGATTCCATGGAGAGGCAGAGACCCGTAAATAGAAACTCTTCGGAATGGGGAAGCCGGAGGCTGTCAAATCACCTCCAGTTTGTCCAATGTTTAGTTTCTTCCCATTAAAAACATGAAAAGGCGTGATATGGCTCATGGAGAGTGCGTTATTAACTCCTAAAATTGTCAGATATGTTGGATGATGATATGTCTCAATATTGTGATTGGTGTGCGCATTGGAAAACTCTTATTGTTGAGTACAGAAGCTTTGAGAAAGCAACACTCTACCCCGAGTATCTTGATAAATATATACTTACTTCTCTTCCTCTATGCTTTAACAAAAAAAATCATTTATGAACTTAGAGAAATATGATCTTCTTGTTTCTGGTGTTGAAAATATTAAAGTCACCTACTGTGCCTTGGGCAGGAAGAACGAAGAACAAAGTACAGCAGTAGCAGCTTAGAGTTTTGAGTGCACAACACTCTGTATTAAAGAAGAATGAAGAAAGTAAGGAGAAGAATTAAATTTTGATGGGCCGCAACTAAGTATAGCAGAGGAATTAATTTTGAAGTATGGGCGAAGTCATTTTTGACAGAGGAGTGAAGATTTCCCGTAGTTCAAGTCTACGGAGGAGCAGAATTCATTAAGACAGTCATTTCGGGCGTAAAAGCCCTCAACAACCAAATTGAAGTAAAATTGCTTATAAACAGGCGGAAGTCTTTTATGAGGAGGAAGGACAAGTGGTCCCTACCACTTAAGTGCTTTAGCGCAGATCGCAGAGCACAATTTTCAGTTTTCAGATGTGAAGTGTCTTGTTGATGTGGATTATTTGTGATGTGAGATCGTTGCGCCATCGCACGATCGCAACATCGCAATTTCGCAAATCGCCCTCCGCCCATTCCATTGTGTTGATCGCAAATTTTGAAAGTTGTGATGTGTGCCCGTCGCACCATCGCAAATATCACAAATCACATCTTTTGTTGTTCCGTCATTCCTCCATGTCGCATATCGCAATTTATGTAATTGCGATGGCAGACTATGATGTGGTCCCCACTCGTACGTCACGCCCATGTTAAAGACTTATGTTGCGCAAAGGTTTTCCTTTGTATTTTGGTTTTATTTATTTGTTTATGTTTTATATGTAATTTGTGCCGTCGTGCCATATATAAAGGGAAAAGGCCCGCGTGCATTAAAAATGAACGTATTGTATTGCATTGTAAACGTTGTGTGAGCCCGCAGGAAAAGATAACCACAGTAAGAAGAACTGAGCACTGCATGTGCGTTCTTGAGAGACAGAGAGAGAGAAGTTTTATTTTGTGGAGCACTGTGTCTGTAGCAGTCCCTATTCTTACTTTGGTGAATCCCTCCACTGAGGAAGAAATTTGTAACAGTTTTTAATAGTTTTAAGTTTTGTTATTGAAATAGAAAGCATTCTCATGCCATCTCTGTCTCCTGTCTACGATTCAAATTTCTGTTTTTTAAATTTCTCTGTGTTGAAAAGGAGAGTTTGTTCTCTCCACTGTTTGCTTGGAATTTCCAATAATTCCAAAATGGTATCAGAGCTAGTTCAGGCTCTTTAAAGGTTTCAAAGAAGCTGAAGAAGAAGAAGACTTGTTGCAGCATTTTTTCAGCAGCGTGTAAAGCTCGACAGAAGTCACAGTCAGGTATTTCTCAAAGATAAAAGTGCAGTTGTTTATTGTTTAAAGAGTTTGTTCTTTCAGAAAAGGAAAGATAGTTTAATTTAAGCCTAGAGTTCAGTTTTTGAAGAAATGGATGGACCAAGTACTGGAATGAGTCTTGGAAATCTTCAACTTCCACAGTTTAATGGAAAGAACTATGATTCTTGGGCCATTACCATGAGAGTCCTGTTTGTATCACAAGACTTATGGGAATTAGTAGAATATGGTTTTACAGAACCAGCTGATGAGAAGGCTTTTAATGCCTTAACTCAAGCAGAGAAGGATGTGTTGAAGAATAATAAGAAGAAATACTCTAAAGCTCTCTTCTTATTGTATCAAGCTGTAAATGATAGTGTGTTTCCGAGGATAGCAGCAGCTAAGAAATCCAAGGAGGCATGGGAAAATCTGAAAGTAGCTTATCAAGGTATGAAGAAAGTTAAGACAGCAAAACTTCAGTTGCTGAGAAGAGATTTTGAAACTCTTTCCATGAAAGAGTCAGACAGTGTAGACATATTTTTTACACATGTGATTGGGATTGTAAATCAGATAAGATCCCACGGAGAAACTCTTGAAGAAATAAGGATAGTGGAGAAACTTTTGAGATGCTTACCCTCAAAGTTTGATGTTATTGTAACCACCATAGAAGAGACCACAGATCTCTCATAGTTCACAGTGGATGAACTTCATGCCTCGTTGATAACTCATGAATAGAGATTGAGCAGAGATGAAACCTCATCTCTTGAGCACGCATTCAAGACCCAAATGCCTTCAGGTAGAGGAAGAGGTCAACGAAAAGGAAGAGGAAGAGGCAGAAGCCAGAACAGAGGTGGAAGGAATAGCCCTTCACATTCACATGGAAGGAGCAACAGTCAAAATCAGAGCCAAGGGCAAGGAAACAGCCAGCAAGGTGGACACCAACAGCAACATGATCATGGACAAAGGTATGAAAAATCCAATGTCCAATGTCATTATTGAAAGAAATATGGGCACTATGCCAATGAATGTAGAAAGAAGCAAAATGACATGAAAAATAGGCAAAATGCTAATGTATCAGAAGAAGAAAAGAACCCAAGTAATGTGCTATTGGCATGTAATGTAGCACAGAATAAAGAATATGATGTTTGGTTCTTAGATTCTGGATGTAGTAATCATATGAATGGAAGCAAAGCAATGTTTGCCAATCTAGATGAAGAAGTGAAGTCTGAAGTGACCACAGGGACTGATACTAAGATCTCTGTCAAAGGAAAAGGCAGAGTTAGTATTCGAGCAAGGAATGGGGAGAAAAAATTTGTCCCTGATGTGTATTATGTTCCAGGTCTGAAATGTAATCTTTTGAGCGTTGGGCAGCTCATAAATAAAGGTTACAATGTAATTTTTAAAGATTATGTGTGCACAATAAAAGATATTCCTCCAAGAAAGAAAATCATTGCTGAAATCCAGATGACCAGCAATAGAATGTTTCTGCTCAATCTCAACATTGAATTGAAGAAAAAAGGAAAGAATGTAGCAGCTGTAACACAAGAAGCCTTCCAGAAGGAAGAGAAAGATGAAAATTGGTTATGGCATCTGAGATTTGGACATCCCAATTTTGGAGGATTAAATTTGCTGCACAGAAAAGGAATGGTAAGAGGTTTACCATTGATTGAAAATCCTGACAGCCTATGTGAAGGCTGCATCTTGGGAAAACAACACAGAGAAAATTTTCCTTCAGGGAAAAGCATAAGGGAAAAAGCACCCTTATAAATCATTCACTCAGATTTATGTGGGCCGATGCAAACAGCATCTGTTTCAGGAAGAAATTACATGCTGACCTTCATAGATGATTTCACCAGAAAAGTGTGGGTTTATTTTCTGAAGTATAAGAGTGAAGTCTTTCAGAAATTTTTCCACTTTAAAGCTCTTGTAGAGAAAAAAAGTGTGCAGTACATTAAATTCCTCGGAACTGACAGAGGAGGAGAATATATCTCAAAGGAGTTTCTGCGTTTCTGCAGAGAGAACGACATACACAAGCAGTTTACCACAAGGTACACACCGCAATAGAATGGAGTTGCTGAAAGGAAGAATCGAACCATAATGGAAATGGTGAGAAGTATGCTAAAGGAAAAAAAATTTCCGAATGAGTATTGGGCAGAAGAAGCAAACTGTGCTGCGTATATTTTAAATAGATGCCCTACAAAAGCAGTAATGAACAAATTTCCAGAAGAAGCGTGGAGTGGCAGAAAACAGGGAGTCACTCACATGAGAGTTTTTGGATGTGTGGCATATGTACACATCCCAGACAAATTGAGAAAGAAGTTGGATAGTAAGGGGGAGAAGTGCATTTTCCTTGGATATTGTGAAGATTCCAAAGGATACAGATTGTATAACCCATCCACAAAGAAGTTTGTGATAAGCAAAGATGTGTAATTCATTGAAGAGGAAGCATGGGATGGAAGCATTGAGAAAATAATCAATGTTAAAAGCTATTTGTCTCACGATGAAGATGAGGGAGATGTGGTTGAAATTAATAACCCATCCGTAGCACAACCTCCACCAGCACAAGGACAGCAAGGGACACCTCAAGCAGCAGCGAGAACACCCTTGAGAAGAAGCGGGAGTGCATCACCAAGCACACCACATGGAGAAGAAATGAGTGCTTCATCAAGCACAACTACACCAAGTGAAAGCGGAACAAGGTTCAAAAGCCTTAGAGAAATCTATGAGCAAGGAGAAGCAAACGAAGGTATGAATTCCTTATTTGCTTTTTATTGTCAAGTTGATGATCCTATTCATTTTGAAGATGCTATTAAAGATAGAAAATGGATAGAAGCTATGGATGATGAAATTAATGCCATAGAGAAGAACAAAACATGGGAGTTGGTTGATCTCCCAGAAGGTAAAGAAGTTATTGGAGTTAAATGGGTCTATAAGACCAAGAGAAATGCTGAAGGAAAGATAGAGAGACACAAGGCCAGACTTGTTGTCAAGGGATATAAGCAGAAGCATGGAATTGATTATGAAGAAACTTTTGCACCAGTTGCAAGAATGGAAACAGTAAGAGCAGTGTTGTCCATAGCAGCACAAAACAAATGGAAAGTATATCAGATGGATGTAAAATCTGCATTTTTAAATGGAGTTTTAATGGAAGAGGTATATGTGGAACAACCTCTCAGATATGAAAAGAAAGGCCAAGAGCATAAGGTCTGCAAATTGAAGAAAGCTCTTTATGGGCTGAAGCAAGCTCCAAGAGCATGGTACAGTAGGATAGATTCCTATCTACTGGAAAATGGATTTGAAAAGTGTGAGGGAGAACCCTCCCTCTACATCAAAGAAAAGGATGGTAAAATGTTTATTGTTGTTTTATATGTTGATGATTTAATTTTTACAGGTAATGATGATTACCTTGTTGAAAATTTTAAAACAGTCATGAAAGACGAATTTGAAATGATTGACATGGGTTTGTTGAGATACTTCTTGGGAATAGAAGTAGAGAAAAGTGTAAAAGGGATTTTTATATCTCAAGAAAAGTATGTGAATCAAGTTTTAGAAAGATTTAATAAGCAGGAGTGCAAAGCTACAATTACTCCCACAGTAATGGGATTGAAGTTGAGAAAAGATGACAACAACAAGGATGTTGATCCAAGTTTGTATAAAAGCATAGTTGGCAGCCTCATGTATTTGACTACAACTAGGCCAGATATTATGCATGCTGTTAGTTTAATTTCCATATTTATGGAGAAGCCAAAAGAAGCACATTGGCAAGCAGCAAAAAGAATTCTGAGGTATGTGAAAGGAACAAAAAGATTTGGTATTTTGTATACAGCTTCAGAAAAATCAGAATTAGTTGGATACACTGACAGTGATTGGGCTGGAAGTGTAGATGATCGGAAGAGCACTTCCGGTTATGTTTTTCATATGGGTTCAGGAGCCATTTCATGGGATTCTAAGAAACAGCCTATTGTAGCATTATCTACAGCAGAGGCAGAATATGTGGCAGCTACAGCAGCAGCGTGTCAAGCAATTTGGATGACAAGAATGTTGAGAAGTTTTTTCCAAGAATAGGTAAAGGGCACTGTGATTTATTGTGACAATAGCTCAGCTATTGCATTATCAAATAATTCTATGTTTCATAAGAGAATGAAGCACATAGACACAAAGTTTCACTATATCAGAGAATTGGTGAACAATGGAGAAGTTGTTTTACAACATTGTAAAACAGAGGAGTAATATGAAGATATTTTGACAAAGCCATTGGCACATAAAACATTTGAATTTTTAAGAAAATGCTTGGGTATGATGGACAACCCTGCAGCTGAATTTATAGGGGAGTGTTGAAAATATTAAAGTCACCTGCTGTGCCTTGGGCAGGAAGAACGAAGAACAAAGTACAGCAGCAGCAGCGCAAAGTTTTGAGTGCACAGCCTTCTGTATTAAAGAAGAATGAAGAACGTAAGGAGAAGAATTAAATTTTGATGGGCCGCAGCCAAGTATAACAGAGGAATTAATTTTGAAGTATGGGCGAAGTCATTTTTGACAGAGGAGCGAAGATTTCCTGTAGTTCAAGTCTACGGAGGAGCAGAATTCATTAAGACAGTCATTTTGGGCGTAAAAGCCCTCAACAACCAAATTGAAGTGAAATTGTTTATAAACAGGCGGAAGTCTTTTATGAGGAGGAAGGACAAGTGGTCCCTACCACATAAGTGCTTTAGCGCAGATCGCAGAGCACAATTTTCAGTTTTCATATGTGAAGTGTCTTGTTGATGTGGATTATTTGCGATGTGAGATCGTTGCGCCATCACACGATCACAACGTCGCAATGTCGCAAATCGCCCTCCGCCCACTCCATTGTGTTGATCGCAAATTTTGAAAGTTGTGATGTGTGCCCGTCGCACCATCAGAAATATTGCAAATCGCATCTTTTTTTGTTCTGTCATTCCGCCATATCGCATATCACAATTTCTGTAATTGCGATGGCAGACTACGATGTGGTCCCCACTCGTACGTCGTGCCCATGTTGAAGACCTATGTTGCACAAAGGTTTTCCTTTGTATTTTGGTTTTATTTATTTTTTTATGTTTTATATGTAATTTGTGCCGTCGCGCCATATATAAAGGGAAAAGGCCCGCGTGCATTAAAAATGAACGTATTGTATTGCATTGTAAACGCTGTGTGAGCCCGTAGGCAAATATAACCACAGTAAGGAGAACTGAGCACTGCATGTGCGTTCTTGAGAGACAGAGAGAGAGAGAAGTTTTATTTTGTGGAGCATTGCGTCTCTAGCAGTACCTATTCTTACTTTGGTGAATCCCTCTGTTGAGGAAGAAATTTGTAACAGTTTTTAATAGTTTTATGTTCTGTTATTGAAATAGAAAGCATTCTCATGCCATCTCTGTCTCCTGTCTATGATTCAAATTTTTGTGTTTTAAAGTTCTCTGTGCTGAAAAGGAGAGTTTGTTCTCTCCACTGTTTGCTTGGAATTTCCAATAATTCCAACATCTGGATTCATATTTGTTTCAATAAATTGAGCTAAATTGAAAAGTATAGATCTGATCGAGCAAATGCGGCATCACTGCTATATAATAGGGGAGTTTCACACTCGTAAGAAAAAAAATACGGGAGTAAGATGGTAAGATGGATCCGTCATAGTGTATGAGAGAGGATTGCGTAGAGGTAGATTAAGGTTGGGAGCCTAGAATATAGGAGATGTTGGAGCTTGCTAGAGAACGGTGTATTATGAAAAGCCAACATTGTAACTTTATGTTATTTAATTGAATTTTTCTTTGTATTTAAATTCTCACAGTAATAAATTTTTTTATTTAAATTATGTTTGTCGAATTTGAATTGAAATTATGTCTGTGAGCTCTTTAATTTCTGAGTTAATATGTTAATGTATTTTTTTTGCAAAGAGATTGAGTTGGATGACCGGGGGCCATCAATTAGCTTATCTGAGGATTTTTTTAGTTTCGTCAATTTCATTTTCTATTAGGAATCATTTATTCCACTGCTTGATGGTGTTTGATTGCATTTTCTGAGTTGTGTGCTTCATTTCCTGAATGGTATGGTGTGCATCAATTTCATTTTTCCATTTCCTTTACAGTATTTAAATGCATAGGTTTGAGTCATAGATTCAATTTAATTAGTTTGGAATTAATTTATGTGCAAGTAATTCAATTACATATAGAATAAAATTTAGCAAACATTGTTGTTACTTAGGTGTTCCACTCACTATTTGTCGTGTCCATCTAGATTATCTAACGAAATATATTCTTAATTGTAGAGATTTATAATGGAGATGATATGATGATAGAAAACTCTGATTTAATTGATGCAATGTTATTTGGGAATTCCCTAATATTTTAAATACTTATCATTATAATTGCCAGAAATATCATGAGGAAACTTTCAGCAAAAACTATTTGATATTATCTAGAATCAATAAATTATTTGAACACTACAAATCCATAATTTCCTTTAAGCTTGCATAGGCTAGATAAATTTCATGCCAATGTTAATTTAGATTTTACTTTTGTTCCAACAATTAAGTAGAGTGGTAATTAGTAAATGCTTATTTCTCATTTTTATCATCGTTCCCTTTTCAATTTATTTTATAACAATATGTATTAAGTTGTAGGGATTCAAAATGGGAATAATCATGATATAAAATCAACAGGGATTTCATTTAATTTGACATTTATATTGTTTGGAACTTGTACAAAATTTAGATCATTGCATGAAGTTGATCTTGGAATTAAGAGAACAATATTCGTTAAGCATAACTTAATACCAAGACTAATATAAGTAAGTGTCTAACAAATACTCTTGAACATATCCTCACTCAATAATTTAAAATATTGAATTGAATATTTCCATACACTTGTGAATTATTTCTAGCAAAAATACTTGTATTATTTGGAAGCAACATTTTAAGTACCCATTTTTAAGAGGCATTTTAAGTACATATCTTGAAGAATCATTTTAAGTATAGATTTTAAATATTTATTTATTTCATGCTCTGATATTCACAAGTGTAGTTGTAGTCGATTAAGAAGTTTTTCACCCTTCATTTCCTGCATATATTATTAATTTCCAGTGTGTTATCTTGAAATGTCTTGTTTCTTTTCCTGCATTATTTCCTTTCTGAATTAGTTCTAGGGATTTTATTTGACAAATCGCCGAGACCGTATTTTGGCATATATTGTGCTACGTCTCTAAGTCTTACGACCCAAGATTGACAATTTAAATGTGGGTGTAAATATAGCATTTATACATCCCAACATTTTGGCGCCATTACCGGGGAGGTGTTGTAGGATAAGACCTCGTGGTTTGTTATGATTTTTACCTTTGTTTCGCAATAAAAATTTTAAATTAATGATATTACCCTTTCTTTCTAAATCATATTGGATGTTATTTCCAGAAAACTGACAAGCCAGGTTTTCCTTTCCGCAAATGAGTGATTTTATTTACTCCAAGTGGGTTTTGTCTCTTTTACTGGAATTTAGTTTTTAGGAGTGATTTCTGTCATTAGGTAACTTTCTTTTCAGAAATCCAGATTATTCAATTTCTCCAAAGTGTGGATTTATTTCTTTACTTCAATTGAATTTAATTTATTTTTTACTTTTACCTTCGCAGGGCAACTAAAGTGTGGAGATGACGGTAAGACGTGAGTGAAGAGCCATGCATTCTCTTTTTCTTGGGGTCGCTCCAATGTTTGGTTTCCCGTAAATGAAGATATCAAATTTGATGCTTTCCAGCTAGCAAAATGATCTCAAATTCTAGCAAAATTTAGAGTCTCTACGTCACATAAATATCGTATTTTGGCATCAATTAGGGAAATGTCTATTCCTATGGAAGAAAATACTCATGAATATCCATAAAATCTTCTTAAGGAGATCGAGAAGTTGCAGATAATGCATGGTGAGTAGAATCCATCAGAAGCATAACATTTATTTGATCTAACCTACACTTTAGAGGATAAACAAAGAAATGTGGAGGATTTACATGATGCACTAAATTTTACTCACGAATCAAGTGACCAGGAGTATATGTAACCCATAGAATCTCGGTTCCAAATAATTTTCACTATCCACTCCTCATTTATCATTCAGAAATTTGTGGCATCACATCAGTTAGTGGAGCTTGTACCTCATGTTCTGGTATTTTCTTGCATATACTTTTCAAATTTGACATGAGCATAATTATCCTTGTGTTGTGCACCTAGATGCATTGTAATTACTCATATACTTAAACTTGGGAGTCTTATGCTTCTTATTGTAGCATAGGGTAGGAGAAAAAATGACTAAAGTTGTTATAATGCTATTAGCGTTTTGAATTTTAAATCATAGCCATTGAAATTGCTTTTGATCCACATTAGTTTTTTAACACAGACATTTCTGAAAAATCTTGTTCAGTACAATTAACTTTAATACCTCATGATTTTGCAAAATTAACCATGATTAATAACTCTAATAAGTTTTCGTCCAGGATATATATTGTCATTTTCCTTTAGGAGGTATTATTGGAGAGCCCCCTATGGTGGACCGCTCTAGTAAATATCATAATGAGTTTTCATGCAAACACTAGCATTATTAACTCAAGGAATCTTTCAGTCATTATCTGGGATGTTTTCAATAAGAATTTAGGGTAGAGGAACTAGTCAGTAATGATTATTTACTAAAAACGTTTCACGCCATCGTGTACTCTTAAGGAGTAGATCTGTCTCTCGAATTATTAATTAACCTTTAAGGTTAATCATAATCAGAGCTTACAAAATATTTAGGGGAGGATAGGAGGTCTTGTGATGAGTTGGCCTACCACGATCATGAGATCTAACATACATGACATTATTGTTTCTAGTCACCAAGCCATAGTAATGGCTTTCAGCCAAAAATCTGGAAGACAAGAGTTCTCATCACCTGCCGGCCTTTTCATCCGCGTTAATTCTTAGGAGTGGCACTTCCATCAGTTGGTTACCAAGCCAAGACAATGGCCTTCATATAAAATTAAATAAGTTGACTACGAATCTATATCTAGTAAGTGGGACACAACATTTCGCTGGGTCAACAGGCATCCTGTCAAGGTTATGGATACTTGTGGGTAGCAGGGCCATGTCTATGGAATTAAATTTAATTGCATACTATGAATTTCTTGGTTATCCTTCTCTATCCCTAAAACTCATCCTTTTCTTGGACAATGGTTTTAAGATGATTTGAACATAGTGCCTTGAGTTCTACATTTCAAAAATCAAGAATCTTTAGTGATGTGTTAGCCTTAGTGAGGGTTATTCTTTGTATTAGATCAAGAGGAAATGCAATTTTGAATCTGGATGACAATGAAATTTAGATTTTTTAATAAAGAGGTTGATGACTAGTCGAGGAAAGTGTCACATTACTTTACTTTTATTTCCCTTCTCTCGCACTATAACTCATTGTGATTAGAGTGAAGAATTGCTCAATGATGACAACTCACAAGATGTTGGTTGAAAATAATGTGTATTGATTGTAGTTGCCTCTAAATATGAGATGCATGACTTAGGTAAAAGATTGTTATAGTAGGTGCAGGAATCTTGCAGTAGTCTTCTTTAAATTGCACCTTTTCAACAAAATTTGATTTTTATCATAAGACTCTAGGTAGAAAAAAAATAGGAAATTCATTTGAGACAAGATAGCATGTATGTGAAATTTTCTCCATAATGTATACTTTCGATACCTCATCTTGTTTTATCATTCCTGTAGTCGATAATTTCATTAGAACTGTAACATGGTTTTCATTGGCATTGTAATAAGTTGTGTTGTACGCTAATGCATATTTTAAAACATCAGGCATATCCATCCTTGCTGAAATATTTCCTAACACTTCCTCTGCATTCATTCATAGTTTTATAGGTTTTCCTTGCACGAGGAATTGTAATAAGTTCAGATTGGTAGGATGTTGAGCCGCCTTTTTGTCCAAATTTTTAAGATTTTTATGAAATAATTCTGAGCTTATACCTAGCTTTTTAATCATTATTACTCCATTATATTATTGTTAATTAGCAACATTTTTGAGGGAATCACTATTAATTAATAAATTCTTGTTATTAATTAAATTTGAAGGGTGTTTTGCATAATGGTTTCATTAATAAATGTCTCCTTGTACTGTAAAAAGTAAGTAGAAAGACTCTAGCATATGCATTTCATATTGTAAAAATACTTTCAAGGAAAAATTTGAGCTCTATTTGTGCTTCCTACTTGTGACCTTGCAATGCAGAACTTAAAAGCAGTCTTTGATGCAACAACAGAGGTAATGGGTTTGTTACTTGTGTCAAAATCCAAGAAGAGTTTTTACAATAGACAGTCTCCCTTGCTGCTCCTACTTCTCTCCATCCTTCAACACTGGCCATAAATACATTTACAAAGGATCATATGATGGTTGTGTTTGAATTCATGATGTGGTTCAATAGGATCAATTTGATGCATTCCTTAGACTGCATTTTTTATTCCCACTACATCTATTGTCCAAGTCATGGCTCTTCCACCTACTGATAGCTTGAATTCGATGCCTATGCTAGTCATGCACCCTATTCTATATTTCCTCTAACAACTCGTATTGTAGACTACATAATGAATTATGATTTTATGGAAAAGAATTCATGGTTATATTTCAGGATGGTTGATGTGTATTATGAATGCATTATTGAAGATTCGACTTCTACTCCACCGCCAAGGAAAAACTTTAATCATCTTGAGTCATTGGGTACACTGGAGCAACCATCACTTAGCAATCATCACTTTTCGCAAGTCAAAAATATGATGCAAGGACACAAGTTAACAATCATCAATACCTCTTTCGCATAATAGTGTTGTGGCCTCCACAAATGCAACGGCATTGACTGCTCCTGGAACTCAAGAGACATTCTCACATTTTGACAAGCATCACGATCCTATTATTGGTTGGGGAATTTCAGTGTAGCGAAGGTACTTAGAGGATTTTGTATTGACCATTGTATGTGGAATGCATTGCATCAGTAATTCAAGCTCTTGCACTTTTTAATAAAGTACATCAACAACATTGACGTAAAGAAAGAGAAGCTTGTGTTGAAATGGCATTCGGTACATTAAAAATATGCAAAGCCATGGTATGGTTTGTGGAGAGTGTGTTATTAACTCCAAAAATTCAGATAATCTGGATGATGATGTGTCTCAATATTTTGATGGGTGTGCGCATTGGAAAACTCTTGTTGTTGCGTATAGACGCTTCAGGACACCAACACTTTGCCCTGAGTATTTTGATAAATGTATACTTAATTTCCGTCCTCTATGCTTTAACACAAAATTTCATTTCTGAACTTAGGGAAATACGATTATCTTATTTATGGATTCATATATGTTTCAAAAAACCAAGCGAAATTGCAAAGTATGGATCCTATCCAGAAAATGTGGCATCACTGTTATATAATAGGGTACCTGCATAGTAGTAAGAAAAAAAAAATGGGAGTAAGATGATAAGATGGATCTTTCATAGTGTAGGAGAGAGGATTTCATAGAGGTAGATTGAGGTTGGGAGCATAGAAGATAGGAGATGCTGGAGATGTTGGAGTTTGTTGAAGAACGTTGGATTATGAACAACCAGCATTGTAAATTTATGTTATTTAATTGGATGTTTCTTTGTAATTGAATACCCACAGTAGCAACAATTTTCATTGAAATGATGTTTGTAGAATTTTAATTTAAATTATGTTTGTGAGCTCTTTAATTTCTGAGTTAATGAGTTAATGTAGTTTTTCTACAAAAAGATTGAGCTTGATGATTGGACCCATAAATTAGCTCATAGTTTGGATTGCTAAAGATTTATTTAGTTTATTTAATTTCATTTCCTGATTTATTAAATTGTTTGATGGTGTTTGATTTCATTTTCTGAGTTGTGTGTTTCATTTCCAAAATTGTGTCGTGTGGGTCAATTTCATTTTTCCATTTCCTTTATATTATTTAAATGAATAAGTTTGAGTTATAAAATAAATTTAACTAGTTTGGAATTAATTTATGTGCAAGTAATTCAATTGCAAATAAAATACAAATTAGCAAACATTGTTGTTACTTACTTTTTCCATTCTCACTATTTTTTGTGTCCATCTATTACCTAATAATATACTCTTAATTTCATAGATTTATAATGGAGATGATATGATGATTGAAAACTCTAATTTCATTGATCCAATGTTATTTGGGCATCCCCTGGAATTTTAAATATTTGTCATTATAATTGCGAGAAATATCATGAGGAGACTTTCAACAAAAACTATTTGATAATATCTCCAATCAATAACATAATTTGAATATTACACATCCATAATTTCCTTTAAGCTTTCATAGGTTAGATAAATTTCATGTGAGCGTTAATTTAGAGTTTATTTTCGTTCTAGCAATTAAGTAGAGTACAAATTAGTAAATGCTTCTTTCTCATTTTTCTCATTGTGCCGTGTGAAATTTATTTTATAACAATATCTATTAACTTTCAGGGATTCAAAATGGGAATAATGGTGATATAAAATCAACAAGGGTTTCATTTGAATATACATTTATATTGTTTAGCACTTGTAATATACTTATACACTATTAGATTCAATCACAATGGAAAACAAAATTAAATCATACACATCATAAAATAGAGACAACAGATTAACATGGTTCAACTAACCAAATTGGGCTACATCCACCAAATAGAGGTACCGACAATCTTATTCATCAACAAGAGATTACAATAGCATATTTGCACATCTCCATTTCCTCTTCCTCACACCTCACATCTCTTATTCATTTTCCTCTACAGGCTTACAATTTATAGATGTAGAGAAGAAATTGAATCATAAATTCTATCACAACATAATAGGATAAAATATCTCCTCTTGCTGATTTGATGCCATCATTTTTGGAACAAACCCATTGTTGGCATTATCTATGAGATTTTCTCCAAATTATTATACAAAAAATCTCAACAATCTCCACCTTGACAAAAATTACCCTAATACCTTGTTCCTTTATTATTATTATTATTATTATTTGCAAGCCAAGAGAAGTTGGACACCATCGTAGCTTGTCTAATAAAACTGGTTTCGTGAACATGTCTGCACAGTTTTCCTTTGTATGAAATTTTTTCAAGAGAGACTCCTTGTTCAATGATAACCTGTCTTACAATATGGTACTTTATAGGTATATGCTTTGATTTAATATGATAGGTAGGATTTTTAGCCAAATTAATTGCACTTTGAATATCACAAAATTACTTTATGTTGTCTTGCAGCCTACCAAACTCACCAAACAAACCTTTCAACCAAATTGCTTCTTTGCAAGCATGTGAAGCAGCTATGTACTCTTCTTTTGTAGTGGATAAAGAAACACTATTTTGTACCTTTGGCATCTAGCTAATAGCTCCACCTGCAAGAGTAAAGACGTATCCTGAAGTTGACCTTCTCTTATCCAAATCACCTGCAAAATCGGAATCAACATATCCGCAAAAAAATTCACTACTTCTATCATAAGTGATACAATAATCACTTGTGCCTCCCAGATACCGAAGCACCCATTTCACTGCTGCCCAGTGTTCTTTCTGTGGATTTTTCATATACCTTCTGACAACCCCAACTGCATGTGAAATATCTTGTCATGTACAGAAAATCGCATACATCAAAGTTCCTACCACATTAGCATAAGGTATTCGAGACATATATTCCTTTTCTTCATCTTTATTAGGACATAAACTTGAAGAAAGCCTAAAATGGGAAGCTAAAGGGACTGAAACTGGCTTCACATTTTTCATACCAAAACTTAAGAGTATTTTCTCAATATACTTCTCTTGTGATAACCACGGCTTACCATTGCTCCGGTCTCTGAAAATATCCATGCCCAAAATCTGTCTTGCTACTCCTAGATCTTTCATATCAAATGTCCTAGCCATCTGAGCCTTTAACCTGTTGATATGAGTTATGATTTTTCTTGCTAAAAGCATATCGTCAACATACAACACTAAGATAATGAAAATGCCATTACTTAATTTCTTAAAGTAAACACAATGATCATATTCACTTCTTATATAATTTTGGCTCATCGTGAAAAAAGAAAATTTCTTGTACCATTATCAAGGCGACTACTTCAGACCATACAATGATTTATTGAGCCTGCAGACAAATTTCTTGCTATGATTTTGAACAAACCCTTCAGGTTGTTCCATATAAATCTCTTCATCTAAATCTCCATCTAAGAATGAAGTCTTAACATATAGTTGTTGTAATTATAAATCAAGTAATGCAACTAATGCTAATACAATCTGAATTGAAACAATTTTAATAACTGGTGAAAATATCTCATGAAAGTCAATTCCTACTTTCTGAGAAAAACATTTCGCAACCAGCCTCGCTTTGTACCTGTCTTCTTTATCATCAACACCCCTTTTCAATTTGTATCCCATTTACATCCCACGGTTTTTCTATCTTTAGGAAGTTCCACCAGATCCCATGTGGCATTCTTGTCTAATTCCTTCATCTCATCCTTCATATCTTCTTTCCACTTATTACTATTAGAACCTTCTACAACTTCATGATAGCATAAAGGTTCATCATCATTAGCAGTTAAAGAAACTGAAGTAAAATAATCATCATACCTTTTAGGAGGATGTATGATTCTCGTCGACCTCCTTAAAGATGTTTTTGGTTCTTCCAAAATTTGCTAAATGTTATTATCTGTAGGAACTTCTTCATGATCTTCATCTGAAACTTGTTCATCTTTACTCTCATCAGTATTTGAACTGGTTTCAAACTGAATATGTTGAAACTTAGGTACATTTTCCTATTTCAATTTATTATCTACATCTGGATTATCAAATGAAGATTCATTAAATTTAACATCTCTGTTAATGATGATCTTGTGAGTAGTAGGATCCCCAACCTATATCCCTTAATCCCATCACCATATCCAACAAAGATATATCTTTTCTATTTAGGATCTAATTTAGAACATTGATGTTTCAGAATTAGAGAATATGCATCACAACCAAAAACTTTCAGTTTAGAATAATCACAAGGATGACCTTTCCATACCTCTTGAGGAATTTTTCACCCTATTGTAGTTGATGGTGATAGATTTATCAAATAGCAAGCCCTAGATACTGCTTCTGTCCATAATTCCTTCTGCAAATTTGTGTTACTTAGCATACTTCTTTTTCTTTCTAAGAGAGTCATGTTCATGCGTTCAACAACTCCATTTTGCTGAAGAGTATAAGTAGTAGTTCTATGTCTTTTGACTCCCACTTCATTTAAATAATTATCAAATGCCTTTGAAGTAAACTCACCACCATTGTCAGTTCTTAAAAATTTAATGGTTCTTCCAGTGATGTTTTCTACTAATGTTGTAAACTGCTTGAAAACTGTGAATACATCAGGCTTTCTTTTTAACATGTAGACCCATACTTTTCTAGAGAAATCATCTATAAAAGATACAAAATATGATGATCCTCCATATGAGGTTGTAAGAGTTGGACCCCAAATATTAGAATGGATATAATCAAGGATTCCCTTACTAGTATGTTTTCCATTTTTAAATTTCTGCTTTCTTTGTTTCCCATATATACAATGTTTGCAGAAATATAACTTAGAAGATTTTAAACTAAGAAGTAACATAAGATCAGATAAATTTTTTAATCCTCTTTCACTTATATGGCCCAACCATTGATGCCATAGTAGAGTAGAATCACTGTTGTTTTCAGATACAATAGAAGCATGATCTAACTCTGTTCTTCCTTCTAACTGAAAAATATTTCCAACCTTCTTTTCTTTCATTACTAATAGGATTCCTTTGTAAATTTGCATTACTCCACCTTGAATAAAAGTTTTATATCCATTTGTGTCTAACACTCCTAGAGAAATAAGATTTTTTTTGAGTTAAGGCACATGTTTTACATCAGTTAAGATTTTATTTGTTCCATCAAACATTTTAATCTGGATGCTTCCAATTCCCACAACATTACATGAGAAATCATTACCCTTGTAAATAACTCTATCATTGATTGATTTATAAGATTTAAACCACTCTTTATGAATTCACATGTGATTGGAGGCACCAGAATCTAATAGCCAATGTTGATCATGATTTAACAAATTAACTGATAGAACTTCATCACTTATACCTGAACCGGATGCTGAACCTGAACCTGTATCTGTCGTGTTTCCCTCTTTATTTTCTGTTGAATAGTCTCGTTTGGATGTTTGTTGTCTCTTCCAATAGTCCTTCTTCAAATTTCTCAATTTGCCGCAAAACCAATATTTTAGCTTAGTCTTCTTCTCTTTCAATTTTGACCGAGATTTGTTCTTCTGACTGAAGAATTTTTCTTTAGATTGACCTCTAACCATCATTGCTTCTGATGTAGAGGTTTCTAAATTTTACCATTTCCTTGTTTCTTCAGACATCAAAGCTCGAAAAACATCATCAAATTCAAGGGTTTCTGATGAACTAAGACTTATACAAGTAACAAAATGATCTGATGACTCAGGCAACAAGCATAATAAAGTTACATCTTTATCCTCTCAATCAAATTTTACTTCTATGCTATCTAACTGCACCAAGAGAGTATTAAAGGTATTCAAAAGATTAGTTATGATCGTACCTTCCTTCATCCGCAAGCTGTACAACTATCTCTTGAGAAGAATCCTATTTGTTAAGGATTTTTTCATGTACAACTTTTCTAAAATTTTCCATAAACCAGAGCTTGGGTGAAAATGTGAAGCTGGGTTACACTTTTTGCCCTTTTTTGAGAAAAAAATTTCATTTTTTTCGGTTCTTCAACTTTCTGCAAACTATAACAATTTTTCTATGTAGAATTTCATTTTACAATAAAAATAAAAGTTGTGAGAAATTTTGTTCGCTTTCTATTACTTATTTTTTGAAATTTTTTTATGTAGATTTGATATGTCAACTTAGCGTTTCTTTGATTGTATGTTTCTTAACAATCAAAGGATTCATAAGAAGTCATGTTATGACGCAATGTTGTATTCATTGAAAATTTGTGTTTTTGAGAAAACAAAATGTGTTACAACAATCTAGACAGAGTCTACTTTGGTTTCGTCATATTTACAAAGCCAATGGATGCATATCATAATTACTAGAATTTTTTGAACTGGTCCAATACGAAAAATTGTGTATTTTGGATATGTTTTGAAACACAAGAAATTTCTTAACATATAAGTTATAAACTAAAATTCTAAAAGCTACTCATTAGAGACGACGAACCAATGTAATGCCCCATAATTTTTTCAATTTTTTTTACAATGTATTTTGGGAGATACAAAATTTTGATTTTACTGAATCACAATGACCCTCAGAAATTGTTTGCACCCATTTTATTAGAAAAATAATTAAAATTAGTAAATGCTTATGAAATTCCATAAAAGTTATATTTCATGAAAGTAGATTCAATTCTGAAAATGCTTGTCTTGGTTCTGACAGTTAATTAACAACCTTTCATGGAGTTTAATCAGTCCAAAGTTGCAGAAACGTATTCAGAGCTTGGTTTTTGAGTAACTGGTGATGCATTAGTTTGGCCGAACTATGTTTTGTGTCGACGGCTCATTAAGTCTAAGGACTTAATAGTTCGGCTGAAATTTTAATCAAAATTTCGGCCGAACTATTGTATAACTTTCCGTCGGCCGGAAAGTTTTGCGGAGCCCCTACTAAAACACATTTCGCAGCAATAAAAATTACCGCGAAATTATTCACAATTTTTGCACATTTCACACATTTCATCTCATTTTACAAAGATCTTAGTTTGGGTTTAAAAACTTTTCTTCAAATTTTGGATTTAAGAGCATTTCTTGGAAGCAAAATGATTTTACAAAGAATTGTTTTGGGTTTAAAGAATTTTTTTGGAAGACATTTCTTGGAGGTGGCCTGATTTTGCAAAAAATTGTTTTGAACTCAAAAAAAATTTCTTGGACGTACATTCAAAAGACATTTCTTGGAGGTATGTACGTGTCTTGAGTTGAAGTAAATCTTTCGAGCTTCGTTTCATTTTTATAAGACATTTTTCTCTCGAATTTTTTAAAGTGTTTTGGATTGGAGTATGTATTTTTTGCAAAAAATTTAAAATGAATTTTTTAAAATTAAATCTTTTGTGATATTTTTTGTAATCGAGTTATTGTATAATTTTTTGAAGGAATTTTTTTGAAATTCATACCCTATTATCACGGGAAATCGAAGAAATTGTGCAAGAAAATATGATCGAAAAAGAGACCCTGAGGAATGTAGAGAAGAGACGAGACAATCTCGAAAAAGAAAGTTAGAAGACCTTTCAAATATTGAAGAGGAAAATCAACCTCAAGAAGAAATTGAAGTAGGTATGTAAATGTAAATATTATGATCTACTGATATATTTAAAATTTTCCTAATGTAAAATGTGAAGCTTAATTTTTATTTGATGAACTAATTTGAAAAATGTTTTGTTTAATGTAAACAGACAGAGAAATTCCTCAAAATATTGAAGAATAAAATCAACCTCAAGAAGAAATTGAAGCAGGTATGTAAATGTAAATATTATGATCTATTGATATATTTAAAATTTTCCTAATGTAAAATGTGAAGCTTAATTTTTATTTGATGAACTAATTTGAAAAATATTTTGTTTATTGTAAACAGACAGAGATATTCCTCAAAATATTGAAGAAGAAAATCAAACTCAAGCAGAAATTGAAGCAGGTATGTAAATGTAAATATTATGATCTATTGATATACTTAAAATTATCCTAATGTGAAATGTGAAGCTTAATTTTTATTTGATGAATTAATTTGAAAAATATTTGAAATTATAGATATATTTATTAATTTAGTTATTTATTGAATATCTAGTATTTTTTTGAATATGTACAGATGAAATCACTATCGATAATGAGATGTTAGAAAATTTTGACACTCACGCATATGGAGATAAAAAACCTGACCATGTTCTACGATATTGTGTTAGCTGCATTTTTGAAAAGTATTTCTTAAATGAGCAGATGACAGTTCAAGCTCAAATGTTGAAAGGTCTCCTATCATTAAGGAAATTAAAAGAAGCTTTGACACTATTGGGTATTCGAAAGTCAACCAAAGATAAAAAAAATGAAGGAAGATGTGATAAAAAATATGAGTAGTGCTATAAAGTCAATTAAGATATCTAGAGAGAAAGATGTTTCAATTGTACGTAGATGAATACAGATGGCAATGGTTTCATCAAGTACTCAAGAGAATCGTTTGGTAACATCTATGGCATGAGCACTGGGAACCTCGCGAATTTTTTTTCACAAACATCAGAAATTTCAGTTGCAAATAGATGTAAATGACGAACTCGCTTGTTGGAGAGCTATTTGTAGGCAACTATACAAAGATAGACTTGGAAAAAATGTTAAAAAAATAATATATGAATATTGGAAGAACAATTCGCGTGTTTCACCAATTGCAAGGCATGTGATGTGAAGAAGAATAGCACAAAATCAGTACGAAGAACATGAAAAATATCTCTTGGAAACCACTCAGATAGAGTTATTCAACAAGTTCAAAGAAGAGAATCATCAAATTCATGTTTCACTCAGTGCTTTTGTTCAACAAAAACCATGGTATGGAAAACCTATCACCGTACGTGACACTTGTTATTGCCGTTATCATGTGGAATTTGTGTTATATTATGACACATTCCTTGATTTCGGTAGAACATTATGGAAGGATTCACCTCCTCCTTCCACTATCCGTGATTTCATATCTAAAATTCTATGTGAAAGAGAAAGTGATGAACTATTTTACAAAAGAAATGTGTTGGTGGTAGAAAATGCGATGATTTTGGAAATTTGACTAAATTTAAAAAAAAATATCGTATTGATATAAATGATCATTTATTGTCCAACATGAAAATGAAATGGAAGAGATATGAATATATCGATACATCGATTGAAGGTTCAAATAGTGTTAAAAGAATTGAATTACTAGAAGACGAAATTTTTCTGATAGATTTTTTTCAGAAAGTTTGAGGCAAAAATTTACAAATGCACCAAGCATTCCGATAGAGCTTGATGGCAAGACTTGCAATTCAAAAAATCTCATGAATTTTTCCCACCAGGGACCATTTTGTCAGTGATTGATTTTGCAGAAATCTACACATTTTTTGCACAAAAAGAAATTCAGAGTGAATACTATCATTCTGATCAAGTATCCATGCTCGTCCATATTCTATATAGACATGCTAAACAAAATGTCTATCATATAGAAAGCACGAGTGAAAAGTGACATATCGTTAAAGAATATCACTTTTATATCAGTGACGATCGTACACATGATACATGTTTTGTACAACATTGTTTTTGAAAAATTTATGATTCATTGAAAAATCGTGGAATAACATTCAATGAACATTGGATATGGTCAGATGGATTTGAAAGTCAATTCAAATCTACACGATAATTCTTTTGGTTGTGTTGTCTTCATAAGAAAACCTGCATTAAACATTGTTGGAATTTCTTTGAGACTGGCCATGGAAAAGGAGAACATGACGGTGTAGGAGCATGCATAAAACGAGCACTTGGAAGATATCAAATGAACCACTCAGCAAGCCGACTTGCGAATGATGAAGAAGTTGTTCAATGGTGAATCGCTACTCTAAGCCATGAGAGAAACCCATCAAGAGAAGTGTGAAGGTACATTCAATTTAATTTATATTGGAAATCTAATTTTAAACATTGTACATTTATCGTGCAATGATTATCTTTGATTGTATTTTGATATCATATTTACAAATTCTTCTTCTAATTTTCCATATAAAGGTTTTTCTGGCATATTGGAATCAAATATGTAGATAGATCAATTGGAAATGACGTTGAAACAATAAAAGCGACTCGAAAATTGCATTCAATTCAAACAAAGTCATCCAAAAATGTGTTTGCATTGGATAAAAGAAAATATTCTTGTTTTTGTGATGTTTGCATAGACAACACAAAATCCAATGAAGTTTGTGAAAACAAAATGTATGTGAATGATTGGAAACATACAGAGCTAAATACCAAGGGAAAAATGTCTGTTGCAATGTTTGAAGAAATGTAATCAGAGGAAGCTACAATATCATCCGATGGTGATAGAGTTTCTGATCTTGTTAGAGTAGGTAACGTTTGAATTAATTTCTAATGATTTAAAAATGTAGAAATAAATTTAAATATGTATAATTTTGTTAAGTTTATTTTATTGTGCAGGAGATGTTTTTGCTGTAATTGCACCTATTGACAACGATGAAAATGTGAAGTATTATTTGATGTGTTGCACTGAACGAAAAATGAAATTATTACAAAACTATAATGATCACGGATTTCAATATGACAGAGGGTCTATTATACTGAAAGGTTATTTTTTTAGACAAAATCATCAAAGTGGAGACTTTTTTACTTTGAAGACTATGAACCTGATTCCATAAGTTGTCAATATAGTCACTTGGTGTGTGCAGCATGCATAAAGTTGATAGAAGGTCAATCAAAGAAAAAATCAAAAATTAAGAGATGGAAAATGTCAAAATCCGATCATGAACGGATTATTGAAGATGGAATTCCATTAGAATTTTTTTGAGTGAATTGTCCAACAATTTATTCTCTTTGGATTAAATATGTTTTAGAACTTCCAGTGCTCAACTAAAAATTGAGCTTCTTATGTTATTTTTGCAAGTGTTTGCACATGTACAATTTTTTTTGGTACAAGCACGTGCTCTAGTATCAACTGAAAGTAGCTTTTCTATACATGTGCAATGATGAAAAATGTTATATGTATTGGATACATATATGTGTGTGTGTGTGTGTGTGTGTGTGTGTGTGTGTTCTAGAATGAAATTAATTGTTCTATTTTTACTATGTGCATTGATGAAAAATTATTTACGTACTCAACATATATGTTCTAGAATGCAATTAACTGGAACTAGTTTTTCTATGTGCATTGATGAAAAACTGGTTAGATTTTCTGGTAAAAAGTATGGACACAATGTAAATAAATCATCTGTAGTATAATTTTGTACGAAAATTCCTTTCAGACAAGAGACTCGAAGCACTTCTCTGACTTTTGGTGGGATTTGACCCACATCTCTAATCCTGATTGAAAATCTAGTACAAAATTTTCTTGTCCAATGGTCGGATATGTTCAATGTGCATTGATGAAAAATGTTACTTGCCTTCAATAGATATGTTCTAGAATGCACAATTGATTGTTCCAAGTAGTTTTTCTATGTGAATTGATGAAAAACTAGTTGGATTTTTTGGTAAAAAGTTTCCACAATGTAAATAAATCAACAAGGCTACCTATTTGAGTGCATTAACGACATTGACCCAAATTCAACAAACATATATATATGTACTAGAATTATATTTCCAATCAAAATTAAAGGGATAATTTGTACATATATCTACTTCTTTAAACTCTTTTTTCAATTAGAGCTCAATCGATACATGGTTAGTTGCATTGAAAAGCTATGTTCTTCCTATTGGAAATTTTTCATTCAAACAAAACTACATGGACAGATAAAAAGAAAACTTAAAATTCCAAATGTAGTTCAACCACACAAAAGGGATTTGTGCAACATTACTTGACATGCCATGCCAATTATAGTGAACAACTATCCAATAGAAACATTTAACATTATATACCACATGTGCCAAATGTAGATTGAAACCATCAAAAACTTTAAAATTTTAAAAACTTTTGACAATATATCGTACAACATTAAAACATTAAACATCACATGCGAAATGTAGATTGAAACCGTTCAAAACTTGAGTTTAAAAAACTTTTTGATCATATATAGATCGTTACTTCACATGCCATGCCAATTATAGTTCAACTAGATGGACAATAGAAACATTCAACATTATATACCGCATGTGCCAAATGTAGATTAAAACCATCCAAAACTTTAAGTTTTAAAAACCTTTTGATTATATATCATCCAACATTAAAACATTAAACATTTAAGGTTCATTAAATATCACATGCAAAATGTAGATTGAAACCATCCAAAACTTGAGTTTTAAAAACTTCACATGCCATGCCAATTATAATTCCACTATCCAACAAAAAAATTTAGCATTAAATATCACATGCCAAATGTAGATTGAAACCATCCAAAACTTTTAACTTTTAATTTAACAAAAAAATATAGATCACAACATTACTTCATATGCCAAATGTACTCCAAGCATCCAAAACTTAAATTTTAAGAACAAAACAAATTATAACACATGTCATTACATAACATGCCAAATGTAGTTCAGATGACAACATTAATTTATAGATGACAACATTACTTCACATTCACATGCCAAAAGTACTAAAACCATCCAAAAATTAAATAAAACAAATTATATTAACAATGTAATAAAATATGTCCAAAATTTGTAAATCTCACAAGTATCAAACTGTATCAAGTTTAACAAATTTTAAGACCATCTAAATTTTGAAATAAAATCTACTGTAAATCATGTCCATCAAATAGAGACAGATCTAGCGTCTTCCCTACTAGGGTCTCAGTCCGCGCCCTATCATGTGAATGGGAAACCTATATTCCAAAGATTGACTGTAGGGGCATTTACTAGATATGTCACCTTTCATAAAAGATGAGATCCAGAGGCTACTTGGCCCTTTACAAACTCTTCCTATAGAACTTGTAGAAGTAAACACTAGAGGCATTAACAATATCAAAGAACATCTTCATGCTCAGACATGGGAATGTGTCTCTTTCCCTACGCAAAAAAATAGTTCAAGGTAGTTAATCTTCATAGACACGTCATCAAGCAGGCCAATGTGATCATCCCCAATTTACTTTTCATGAAATTAGGCTTGGAATCCTCTTCAACCTAGTGGATGGAGTTGAATGGGAACTAGCTCAAGGCCTTTACAAAATACATGCTAGTGAATAACACTTACTAGGTTATGCCAACAAATAAAGTGGGAGAAATGTTTTTTCCTCGAGGTTATCCAATTGGGTGTGTAATACCAACTTCACCCATTTCCTAACAGGTTTCTCTCTTAGGTTACAAAGTGTCTTCCACCTTATTAGTTATATATTTTTCAATTTCCTGTGGATTCCTTGAATTTTTTCTCCTACCATCTCTCTCTCTCACTCCCCAAATTATTGTCATCAAACATGCCCCATTGAGGATCTGGAGAAATTTTTGCACCATACTTAAAACTGTCATTGCTGCTAATTGAAATTGGAGAGTCATGTATACTAGATTTCTTGCTTAAGTGGCTCTTACTTGGACAATATCCTGAGATGAGTTTGACATGATGGTCATATGAGGTTGGAAGCTACTTGGCGTAATTTTCCTTAAATCTTCAAAAAAACAGAGAAAAAATGTTATTTTCGATCATTTTTTATTAGCTTCTGCATACAGCAGATGTTATCACAATTGCAACACAATCAAGTTCCATGAGCATGAATTATGAATGTTGCAAGCCAAATTGCAAGGAAATTTTCATTCATTTTAGGCAAAAGAAGGCTATGACATTAAGGTCCATGCTAGAAAAAATTATGCAAATAAGGATGCTAAGTCTTGATACTTACCATGTGTTTCAAAGCCATAATGAAGGTTGGATTTGAGAGTGTCCTCCCAAAGCCCTGTCTTGAGATGAAATTTAATTCAATGTCTCTTAGAGTTGCAAGGTGGAATTGATAGAACTATTTGATTTCTTTACCATATATGGATATCTCCTCTCATCTATACCTTTCTCTACCATCTTATTTCCAAGTGAAATGGGAATTTTCACATTTTGAATGCCATTACCATGTATTTTGGTAGTCTGCTAGCTAGACCTATCACAAGTAAGGTTGTCATACCAAACTATTTCTCTTGCTCAACTGAGTGACCATGACTCTCTTCTCACACTTCTTACAATAAGATCTTAAATTGTACATGTCACGCAAATTTGGGGGTTCTAAGTCGACACCTATTAGGTAAAGTTGTATTTTATGGCATTGTGGTCCTTAAATTTGGAGGTGTTCCACCTAAAAAAATAGGCAGTAAATATGGATGAAAAGGATTTTTTTTTTAACTTTGATAGAATTTCCTCGTGGAATTACTGAATTTCTCGACGACATCATGCTAGCTTTGCTCAGAGAAAAAGGTTTTGGAGGAGAAATTGAATTATTTTGACTTATTTTTGGCATTGAAGTTTGAAATAGTAGTTTTGATGACTCCATTGATGACCTTGCTAAGGAATTCGATGCACACATTATTGAATTTGAAGATAGTTTAGAAGACGTTGAAGAAGTTGTAGATTTTGGTGTTGTCACTGAATGTTTCTTTATTGTTGGACTTGATCAAGACACAATTTAACTTTACGAGGGAAACAAATTTCCAAAATAAATTTTTTTCATTTTATTTGTTGTACACATGAGTTTTTAAAAACTAATTAACTCATAAATTTGTCACAAAATACACTTAAATCTTGACACATAAACCCCTTCCCAATTGGCTAACTTTAGACAATCCTAAACACATTTTTATTTAACTAATGAGGGAGATAGCCCAACAAAACTAGTTTTTCCATATTCAAATCAAGTTGGTATCAAAGTACAATTTAGCTCATTTTAGTCAAGGTTAGTTAGAAGAATTAGCTATTGGTTTATGTCTTCAATTTCCTCTCAAAATGAATGTGTACGTGCTTTTGAGAGACACACTATAGGAATAAGGTCCAAATTTTTGATGAAAATGTGCTATGAAAGTAAAGGGTTAAAGGCAAACATGTACAAGGCATAGTTGAGTACAAGGCATAGTTGAGCCAAATGTTGTTGAGGAAGGGCCTAATTATTTGGGTCTTGGTTATGGAAAACATGGAGAATGCTCCAAAGCCAAGGAGGCACATGAAGTTGTTCCAAGAAGGAATTTTATTTCATGTTCATTACCTCAAGCTTGTGAAGTTTGTGTTCATGATGAATGGAAAATTTTGACACCCACTTTGCAAGAAGATGTTAATAATCATGCAGCTAATGAGAATGTAAAAGAAGAGGATGTTGAAAGCTCTAGATTCATTGAATTCATTGCTAGTATTCAAAGGAGAGCCACTACCTCATCAAATTCACCTCCTCAAGAAGGCGACAATGGTGAATGTTCAAGGTATAAATTTGCCTCTAATCAAATTGCTTTTGATTATGATAAACATGGTAAATATTCAGATAAGATATAGAAAAGGAATTGCATGTTCCTTTTGTGGTTTGAATAATCATAATGTTTATAGATGTTGGAAGAAGATATCCATGCACATGAAACTTTCTAAATAAATGAGGCAAAAAGTAAAAGGCCCATTGGACAAGGAAAATGATGTTGAAAATAAGCTGCAATTGTTTATTACTCATTTCCATAAGAAAGGTCACCTTGTAGAATATTTTTCTACATACAACACTGCACATTTTTAAAACATAAACTAACTTCTAGCAAACAATAATATTAAATTAGATTTAATTTTTTGTGCAGTTGAATTGATGTGCATATAAAAACCGAGAATATAAATATTTGATACATACAACACACAAATGCAAAATCTTAAAAGATAAATCAATCTTGCAAACAAAAGGGTATTTAACAAGATAGAAATGTCCATATAGATTCAGTCAGAAACCCAGACATAGTCAAAGAAAACATGAACCAATGGTTTATTTCAGCTCTACATCAACGTTGAAAAACCGAGCTATTATGATGTGTTACAAATCAGGCTACATGGAAAAGTGTTGGTCGGCCTAAAAGGAAGTAATTCTATCTATATTTATATACCTTTTCTGTGGCTCTTTTGATAAGGAACAACTCGGCAATCTCTGAAAACAGTTTACAGATTCTTGTAAGATTCAGTACGAATATGTTGATGGGCCTTCAGTGTGAAGTTTAAAAAGTTTGAAAATAGTGTGGATCTATTGTTTGGTCATCTTTGAAGCAGATTGCAGATAGTATAGTATGAAGCAGATTACGTATAGTGTGAAGAAAATTGTGGATAGTCTAAGGAACATTATAAATGCCTGAAACAAATATGTGGATATATGTTGCAGGATGCAACACCAACTAATGTTATTGATAATACTGTTAAAAGAGAGATAGAGAACGAACCCAAGAGTTTATCTGACCCTGTTGTGTCAAAGGTTAATGTTGTGGATAAGACTGTTAAAATAAAGACAGAGAACAAACCCAAGGGTTTATCTGACCCTGCTGTGTCAAAGGTTGATCAAAATAAGAAGAGAAAACAAGGTGGCAAGGAAGAAATCAATGAAGATGGTAGTGACAAAGATAAGTTTTTCGGCTTGATTTTTATGTGTAATTCTCAAACAAAGCAAGAGTGTTTCCGATACAAAGTGTTTGGGTTGCCACCAACCAAAAAGGAGCTTGTGGAAAAGGTGAAGCCCGGAATGAAGCTCTTCTTGTATGATTTTAACCTTAGACAGATGTATGGTATCTACAAGGCAGCGTCTGCCAGAGGAATGAATGTGGAACCAAATTCTTTCCAGAGTTGTAAAAGGCCACTCCCAGCATAGGTAATCTTTTTATACAATGTTTGATCATATATTCATTCTTACTTTGGGCCTATGCAATTTCGGTTTTGCATTTTCTACATCAGTTTCCTATTTTCTGTTGAGATTAACTTTTCTAAATGAAGTATGCAGATTTCGGATAGTCTAAGGAAGTGTAAAGAGTTTGAAAATAGTGAAGAATAATCAAATACATAAGAGGTAGCATATCCCAGTGAAGAATTTTTCAAATACATGTGAAAAATTTGAAAATGGTAAGGTCGAACATACCTGATGAAAGGAGCAACAGCACTGACAAAAGGATCAGCAGCGCGGACGGGAGGAGCAAAAACGCATGAACAGCAGTGACAGTGACAGAAATTCGCGGGAATAATGAAACCGGTAAACAAAACAACTTCGCGGGCGATTTATTTATAGAAATTAGTTCGGATGAACTATTTTAATCAAAATTAATGTGTACGTGATTTTCAGAGACACACTAGAGGAATAAGGTCCAAATTTTTGATAAAAATGTGCTATGAAAGTAAAGGGTTAAAGGCAAACATGTACAAGGCATAGTTGAGACAAATGTTTTTGAGGAAGGACCTAATTATTTGGGTCTTGGTTATGGAAAACATGATGGAGAATGCTCCAAAGCCAAGGAGGCACATGAAGCTGTTCCAAGAAGGAATTTTATTTTGTGTTCATTACCTCAAGCTTGTGAAGTTTGTATTCATGATGAATGGAAAAGTTTGACACCCACTTTGCAAGAAGATGTTAATCATCATGCAGCTAATGAGAATGTAAAAGAAGAGGATGTTGAAAGCTCTAGAGTCATTGAATTCATTGCTAGTATTCAGAGGAGAGCCACTACCTCATCAAATTCACCTCCTCAAGAAGGCGACAACGGTGAATGTTCAAGGTATAAATTTGCCTCTAATCAAATTGCTTTTGATTATGATAAACATGGTGAATATTCACATAATATTTGGAAAAGAACTTGCATGTTCCTTTTGTGGTTTGAATGAGCATAATGTTTATAGATGTTGGAAGAAGATATCCATGCACATGAAACATTCTAAATAAATGAGGAAAAAAGTCCAAGGCCCATTGGACAAGGAAAATGATGTTGAAAATAAGTTGCAATTGTTTATTACTCATTGCCATAAGAAAGGTCACCTTGTAGACAAGCGTTGGACTTTGCATCCAACAAGTCATCCAAAACATTTGAAGAAGGTGGAAAGAGATAATGACAAGAATGGAAAAGAGGATTCCATAATCGATGAGGGTTAAGATGATTCACATGATGATGAAGTGCAGCTAAAATAAGCGCCATTGAAATGGTTTGGTAACGGATGGTTAGATTTCTTATCCAATTAAGGCCTTGCATGTATTTTGATGTTTCATGAATTTCTTTGCAAATTCAAAGTATGGCGCATGTTGCATGAAGAAAGATGTTGAAGGTAGAGTTATGTTGACACACTTAAATGAAACAAATATGGAAATTTGTACATGAGCTATTATTTGACTTGAGAGTCAATTTTTTGAAGAGGCATGTTTTGTCGACTTGTGTTTGGTTGATGGTTTTGTACACCAATATGTAAGAGTACATGGAGATATTCACATGATGTGAATTTTTTTTCTTTGAAGGAGAAAAATAATATGTCAGCAAGCTATGTTTCTTCCATGATGTGTTTTTCAGTTTGATGGTTTTGTTTGTGACAAGACGTCACAAGATTCTGGGAAGGTCCACTCTTGAGAGAGAGCCTCATGATTACAACCTAATCATGAGAATAAATGGCATGAACCAAACATATTGTGTATGAAATGAGGAATTTATCTCTCCCAATCATTTCTAAATCACCCATATCACAAGGAAAACATGTTTTAAAAGAACATACTTTGGTAGGGGAAAGACCTTAGGTCCTTTGATTTTGCACATGTGGTGTGAAAAATTGAAATTGACAATTTGCAAAAAAGTGAAATTATGAATGAAACCATGAAAAAAAAAATCCCAAAAGTGGTAAATGATTTAAATAGACCTAATTAATTATTTACCAACATAAATACTTCAACTTTTAGAAACTAAATGATCAGTAAAGAAATAAATAAATTTGTAATTATGGTTCAAAAGTTACATAATCTTAAGAATCCAAAAACCAAATTATTTTTCAAAACGTATTACTTTCAAAGTATCAACAAAGAATGTACAAGGGTGTTCAATGAATTAACTCTATTTATTTAAATTTCTTGATGTATATCTTACTCATAATTTTAACAAATTATTATATAATGATCTAGATCGGATAATTATATTATTTTTCATATATTTTAATGCTATAGAGTGAAAAAACTGAAAGAATCAACTTGTAGGGTAATTTTAATGGTGGGTGGAGAATTGGGGTATAAAACCTTTTGGAGTCATTTTGAGGTATTAAATGACATTTCTGGGGGTCAAACGATTATCCCTTGTGCTGAAATCTTGACCATTATTCTACACTTAAAGACATATCCAATGGTGCAAGAAAAACATCAAATTAAGTTCATTCAAAATTTATGCCTTTAGTAAGTTGACCTATCATGTTGACCACCATGGTACGAGAGAATGTCATTTTAGCTCCATTACTCATGCATAGCAAGCTAGCTACATGTGGAATTTTAACAAGACTCTAAAAGGTCTAAAATCACAAACCTCGTTAATGGTTGACAGAGTCAAATCTTACACCTAATTGGCTATCATGCTATGTTAAATACTTGGCCACTAGGAGGAATAAGAGTTCCATTTTGTGTTATTATATTTTGTTCCATAGTTGAAAATACAACTAGGAGTGTGAAGTTAGAGAGAAAAATGTATGAAGTTAAGTTTTTATAGCAACCTTACACGCTAAAAGTCTTAGCTAACTCTAGAGAGATTACCTCTTTCTTTGTACTCATATATTTTCCATACCAGAAAAGAGAGAGTAGAGCATGTTTACATTTTAGTGTTGTTTTTCTCCCATAAGGATTTCCTAGGGAAAAAGGAGTCTAGAGCATCATTACTTTTTAGGGTTGCTTGTCTCCCATAAGCATTTCCTAAGAAAATAATTGTGTTGATTGTCTAGAGATATGTATGTGTGTGTTTCATTATGTTCTCTATTTCTTACGTTGTGTTTCATTATGTTTTATATTTCTTACGTTTCTTTCCTCCTATTTTTCTTTCCAATCAAGGTTTATAAAGTAACATGAGAAGCAACATGAGACTTGGAACAATCATTTTCATTATCTATATGGAAGGCAAAAAGGATTATATCCCCTTAAGCTTAAGCTTATGTACTTTGTATGAAAAGAGAGAGCCTAATATAGCAGGCATAAAAATACTTTGCTACAAAATGATAAAACATGTGAATGCAAAATTTAAAACATAAATCAAGATATCAAACACAATGATATTATGATGGAGAGAATATTTTTACAGCCAAAATGAACACGCAAACCAAAAACTGTAATAAAAAGATTACAACATATCATTGCAAAATTTAAAAACATGAATACCCTAACACACAAGGATATCTCAAAAAACCTGAATGCATATGTAGACCAAAACCTGTAATAGAATATTTTGCTACATACAACACTGCACATTTTTAAGACATAAACTAACTTCTAGCAGAAAATAATATTAAATTAGATTTAATTGTTAGTGCAGTTGAATTGATCTGCATAGAAAAATTGGGAATATAAATCTTTGATACATACAACACACAAATGAAAATCTTAAAATATAAATCAATCTTGCAAACAGAAGGGTATTTAACTAGACATAAATGTCCATATAGATTCAGTCAGAAACCCAGACCTAGTCAAAGAGAACATGAACCAATGGTTTATTTCAGCTCTACATCAACGTTGAAAAACCGAGCTATTAGGATGTGTTACAAGTTAGCCTACATGCCAAAGTGTTGGTCGGCCTAAAAGGAAGTAATTCTATCTATATTTATATACCTTGTCTGTGGCTCTTTTGATAAGAAATAACTCGGCAATCTCTGAAAACAGTTTACAGATTCTTGTAAGATTCAGTACGCATATGTTGATGGGCTTTCAATGTGAAGTTTAAAGAGTTTTAAAATAGTGTGGATCTATTGTTCGGTCATCTTTGAAGCAGACTGCAGATAGTATAGTATGAAGCAGATTGCATATAGTGTGAAGCAGATTGCGGATAGTCTAAGGAAGATTACAAATGCCTGAAAAAAATCTGTGGATATATGTGGCAGGAGGCAGCACCAAATAATGTTGGTGATAAGACTGTTAAAATAGAGACAGAGAATGAACCCAAGGGTTTATCTAACTCTGCTCGGGAAAGGCACCTACCCCTACGGAACCACACACAGTTCCTACAGATCTTACCATTAACACCTGGCTAGCAGAGACAGGAAAGCAGGTCTTCCCAACAGCACTACCCATGAGCCATAGATAGGAGGTGGTTTTACGTGCCCACTGTCGATCCCCCATGACCAGTTAGACGTGACCTTTTCTCACTCCCCCCGTACCCAAGGAAAAGGAGGTGTGCGGTTATCCTATGTGTTGTGTTACCAGCTCGTCATGCACAGGAGGTAATTATATGTGTGGGAATAGTTTCTTATACCCCATATGTTGTGGATAATACTGTTAAAATAGAGACGAATAACAAACCCAAGGGTTTATCTAACCCTGCAGTGTCAAAGGTTGATCAAAATAAGAAGAAAAAACAAGGCGGCAAGGAAGAAAACAATGAAGATGGCAGTGGCAAAGATAAGTTTGCCGGCTTGATTTTTATGTGTAATTCTGATACAGAGCAGGAGTGTTTCCGATACAAAGTGTTTGGGTTGCCACCAACCAAAAAGGAGCTTGTAGAAAAGGTGAAGGCCAGAATGAAGCTCTTCTTGTATGATTTTAATCCAAGTAGTGACAAAGGATTAAGCCCTTTAACATATTCAATTCCAAAAAATACAAAATACCCACTTAACTGGGCAATACATAAACAAGCCAAAAGGGGAATTTAACCGAAACAGAGTCTTGTAAATTTTTTTAATCAGTCACTACGAAATAATTTTGAAGCATCCATTTCTAATTCATTTTTTATTCGCTATAGGATAATTTTGTATCATCGTTCACTCCAAAAAAAAATTGTAGCACTCACTAAAATTATATATTGTGGTTTTGAGAAAACGGTAAGGTCGAACATACCCGATGAAAGCAGAAACAGCACTGACGAGAGGAGCAATAACGCAGACGGGAGGAGCAACAGCGCTGACAGGAGGAGAAAAAACGCGCGAACAGCAGCGACACTGACATAAATTCACGGGAATAATGAAACCAGTAAACAAACAAAATTTGCGGGAGATTTATTTATAGGAATTAGTTCGGCCAAACTATTTTAAAAGTAAAATTTTGGTCGAACTCGTAGTTCGGCCGAACTTTCATTGGAAGTTCAGCCGAACTTTTGTTGGAAGTTCAGCGGAACTTTTGTTGCCGGTTTTTCAATCTCTGGCGAAAATTCTGTTTGCTCGCGCCGTTAGTGTTCCGTCAATCTAAACGGAATCACGAGTTCCACCGAATTTTCTAAGAAAGTTCGGTCGAACTATTACAGAGTTCGGCTGAACTTTAGAAAATGTTCGGCCGAACTATTGCCAAAAAAAAATTTCTGCCCCCGATTCTCACAAAAGTGTAACCCAGCTTCATGATTCTGCCCAACTACAATTTTCTCTGACATGATGCTAAATACAACATCATATGCCAAACATAATCATATGCCGCTCAGTGCTCTATTATCGATGTCACTCCATTCGTCATCTGTCATGGTGTAAGGTCGTTTGGATTTTCCCAAAAGTGCCTTCATCACACATTGTTGTTCGAGTAAATGGCATTTTAATACAAGCCTTCACCGTTCACAAGCCATTGTTCACAAATCATTCACCGTTCTATCATAAGTGATACGTTCACAAATAGTTCATCGTTCACAAGCCACCGTTCACAAATCGTTCACCGTTTTGTCGTAAATGATCTGTTCAACAGTCCATGCCACCCAATCTGTTAGAGTTAGCACAGCAGAGAAAAAAATCACACAGACATCAAACCTATGCTTCGTTGAATATCACATCTTCACACAGGTCGATCCACGCACGAAGTATGCACATTAGTCTTCCACGCTGTTTGCTGAGTTCAAAACCGTAGCCACACATCCATGGGACACAGAATTATCCGCAACAATAGTTCTGCTTTACGCACCAGCTCACGACACTTTTAACCTCCAGCTCTTGGACGACAGCTATTGCATCTATTCACAAGCACAGTAACCCTGCAGGAATGCTGCAGCTCAATCCCTGCACGCACAGTGAGCTGAACTCTCACATATATGCAGATCGATAGCAGCATAAAATGACTTTGATCTCCCTCACACCCGTTCACCGCACCTCAACAGTTCTGGCTTCATTTGGCAGCGCTCCTTTCAAGTTACGATGGCTCTGATACCAATTGTTAGAGTCAATCATAGCGGAAAACAAAATTAAATCAGACATGGCATAAAATAAAGACAATGGATTAACGTGGTTCACCCAACCAATCTAGGCTACATCCACAAAACAGAGGTATCATCAATCTTATTCATGAACAGGATATTACAACAACAGATTTGCACATCTGCATTTCCTCTTCCTCACAGCTCACATCTCTTATTAATTTGCCTCTACAAGCTGTAGAGAAGAAACTGAATTATAAATGCTATCAGAACATAATAGGATAAAATATCTCCTCTTGTTGATTTGATGCCATCAATTTTGGAACAAACCCATTGTTGGCATTATCTATGAGATTTTCTCCAAATTAATATACAAAAAATCTCAACATACACCTACCCTCTTCAATTAAAGGAAATGCACTTCCTCGGGAGAATGGTTCCATACTTATTTTTTTAGTAAATATTCTTCGTATTAATCCATAAATTTTCATTAATAACAAATAAAATGGAAAAACATGGACAATTAATACCAAATTTAACTCAAATTCAATTAAATTTGAACTCTATTATTGATAATAGCATTCATTTATTATCTTGAATACTACTTTATAAAATTAGTAGGAATGTTATTCTAGTAATATTCATTAATAAATAAATTAGTTGTACAATTTTCAATAATTAATATAGGTTTGAACTCGAATACCCAACATCAAGTGCATCATTGACAACAAAATTAATTATTATTTTAGTATATTTATTTTTCATTATAAGGAAAAAATTATTTTGAGAATAAATCCATTGTTATATTTAATAATAGAAAGAGGATCACAGGTGCGCAATATTTATTTTAATATCATATGATCATAATCGATATGCATTTAATGAGCATTGTAATTACTGGTTTAAAAATACTAAATTTGTCAACTAAAATGAGCCGCACGCTGCAAAATAATTGTTCCAATACTGTGAAATTTTCAATTAAAATGCGTTTGGATTAATATATCTCATATCATATGATCATAATCGATATGCATTTAATGAGCATTGTAATTACTGGTTTAAAAATACTAAATTTGTCAACTAAAATGAGCCGCACGCTGCAAAATAATTGTTCCAATACTGTGAAATTTTCAATTAAAATGCGTTTGGATTAATATATCTCATGATATTACTACATATCATTTTATTTTCTAGCATTATATGCTCATCTGTTACAGACATAGTGGAATGGTCATTGTGGCAATCATCAATTGCAAATGAGATATCAAAAACTAAGAACGGATCTACTATTATGTTTTTAACAAATTAATCTGCTATAATTTATTTCCGACATTTTCAAAACTCTAACAGTGCTAGTAAAAACGGGATGAATGCAATAGCTCTAAAAATTTCTTATTATTTTGTTTTTGTTGAAAGCCAAAGAAAAAAAATTCAATTCTAAAGCCAAGATGTGATTAAGTATCGACATATGAAAGTTATTAAATATCGTATAATTATCACACCAATTCCATAGGAGTATGAAATCCGGGACTTTGACCAGTCACCACTCCTTGTCTATTCAGTGTGACGACAAGGAGTTTTTGGTTCTTTGTTATAAGGTGGTAGGACGAGCTGGATTTTGAAAGGCAGTGCCCCGGTAAGCTATGATCGTTGAGCTTAGGACGTGCTGGTGGAGTTGCAGTGAATCAATGGATATGCCTGCTGGAAGAGAAGTAGAAATTTATACTCTGTTGCTAAGGAAAAAATGGATGGATGGCTGATAAGGAGTTGAAATCCAGGCGGTGCAGAAGGTGGGGAAAGAATATATTTTGTGTGGGCAAAGGAAAAATGTTGATCATGTTAAACAGGCTCTCGGGATTGCTAATTAGATTTCTTCACAAACAAGAGGAACAGGGAAGGTCAGAGACCATTTCAAATGAGAAATCAGCACAATATTATAAATGGTGTCAGTTTTTTCTTATAAGAAGACCATGCAAGAGCATGAAAGTCCAACTGTGTGATGGCTGGTGGAATATTGGACGTTGCTTCTGCTGATTTTGTGACCAGTGATTTACTTGGTGCCATGGCTTTCTGTAATATGTTTTTTAAAGGATAAGAGGTGGCAGTGGCTTTGTAATATTTTTCTCCCTGGTACTCGGCATCACAGGTGGGATTGCATTGTTTTGTCTTTCTCCGGTTTTTCCGGCTGGTGGAGACCGGATTGAGAGTACGTTTTTTTTATATTTTCTCTCCGGCAGGGTGTTAAGACTGGCAGTGGATGTTACTGTATTCTCTTGCTTTATCCTTCCTTAATTACTCAAGATATGCTACTTTATTTATGAGGTAGCGTTCTATGTGTTCTTAGTAGTCTCGTTCTGATACGTCGGGGGATGGCGGATATCTCTTATTGGTGAGAGCCTTAATTGCTACCAAATCAGACCGTTTATGCATGTGGTCGAGCTGGCGGACGGCGGTGAACTTCAATCTAGACGTGGTACCCTTTCTGCTCTGACAAGAATTGAAACATTGAAAACGAATTGGAGCAGAGAGTTTCTCTTCACAATATTACGAGTAGATTAAATAGATTACATTGGAAACATCAGCAATAAATAACTGGAGATAAACTTCCACTAAACCGGGATCATCAACCTTAAATCGTACACTTGGACATGACGCACTAAAGGTGGTTGAGATTACGTTCTTTAACACTCCTTTAATATCAACCACATAAAAAATAATTAAGATACTTGCTGGTCTATGTCTCAAAGTAAGGTTTACAATAAAAAACACTTTAACTAGATTTGGTTTTCTTCTTCTTCTTCCATATTCTCCGTAGCCTCTAAATTGTTTTAGATTTTTCGCTTTGTTGTATCCTTGAGAACTTTGTTGCTTCATTTGTTGGTGCAATTTTATTGTTCCGTGTTGTCTAAGCATGTCCTAGACTTCTTCAAAAATTGACTTGTATTTGGGTCACGTCACATATTGTCCCATGTAGTGCGCTTTTCATCATCAATATGCTGCAACATAAGATTAGAACAATATATTATCTCTTCAAAACTCCAACGTAGCATGAAAATTTACCGACATGTTCGCTATGCATGTAGTTCTCAACATTCATATCTACATCTTCGTGTATTCTTCATCCGCATATATGTTGTGCCATGTTTCAATAAACTTAGCTCTTTTTCATAATCATTCCGTGTACCTGCACTGTAATGTTAGAATAAAAACATTTAACGATATTGGTTCTGGCCTTTTTGCTCGTAATGAGAACTTTCTGCTATTGCGCTTCCTTATCCGTTTTCTTCATCTCGTCTCTCGTTTCTCGCTCTCGAAAATCTCATTCTTTTCTTTTGTCTTTCTTTCTTTCCTTTCACTTTCTTGCAAACTTTCTTTCTTGTTTCTGTCTCTCTCGCTTACTTTCTCTCGTTTCTTCCTTTCTCTTTCTCTCGTCTCTCGTCTTTTTCTCTCTCTTCGACCGACCGCGTCGTTAAATGTCGGTTTCATCAATCGAAGTGGGGTAATTCCACCAAACAACATCATGTTGATATCATATTTTTCGTTGCACTGTTATGCAACCAATCATCATTAGCAAAAATTTCATTATCAAAGTTTTCACATCAGCCATATCAATCATTGGATTTACCATTTCACCGCAAGCTTTTGTTGGCCGGTATCATTAAAACTCGCTGCAATAATCGTTGTCGGGACCTTTTCATCCACTCGTGGCCATGCATGTTGGGGTTCACGAGCATCTTCATGTCGTCTCTCTCGTTTCATCCGTACTTTCTTCGCGTACATTAGCTACCTGTAATCGCCACGCGACCGAACAAATCTCTCATTTCGGGCCGTAGATCCGTTGCTGCTGCATCCACCTTCATCTTCATCTTTAAAGCTCCCTTTGCTTCAACAAGCCCTCAGCTCAAAACATCTCTGGTGGGTATCCCATGCCTCTTCGTCGTCTGGTATCCGAGATTAAGGGAAGAATGACGTCATCGACATTCTTTTATGCATCTTAATGCATAGGCGTCTTTTGTTCTTTGGATTTGGATTCAGAAAGATCTCGAACATAACCGATTTTGCTTTAGCCTCTTGGCTTTTCCCATGACCTCGTTGTCGGCTTCTCACATGTGCATCGAATACCTTGTTTCTTCAAAATTTTTGTCGCTCTTCAATGAGTCTTATGCAACCTTTCACTTTCATCCTTATCACAACTTTTAAGTTTTGCTGCTCTTCAATGAGTCTTACAACCTTGCTTTCTCAAAACTTCTTCTTCAAAAATATCTCTTACTTCTACAAGGCTTTCACAATTTCACTTTCTCACAACTTTAAGTTTTTCTTAAAAATTCCAAAACTCAAAGGCCCTTTTTTTTTTAAAGATTTCTTTAAAAACTTCACCACATACCTTTAAAAATACCTTGAACAAATTTCGAAGTTTTTTTTTTTTTTAAAAAAAAACTTTTAAAAAAAATTCTTCATAAAAACTTTCTACTCTTATAAAACTTTCACCGTATGCTCTTTCAAACCCTTTAATCCAATTTAAAGTTTTAAAAAAAAACTTTTAATAAATAAAACTTTATAAAAAGGGCCACTCTTTAAAAAATCAATACCACAATACGTTGAATGCCTTTCCTTTGAATCGATTTTTAAAATCCACGTCGTTGACCTTCCTATCGTTTAAAAACATTTCTTTTTTTTAAATAATTTAATACAAACGAATTTAACAGGAACTGCCTTTTCACCTTCACATGTATGAGCAAATTTTTTTTGCCGGCTGATTGGCACGTTCCCGATTGGAAACGCTCGCGCCTTCTTTCAGAATCCACGCGAGGGACAAAACTCGGCGCTGACATGTTGTGTATTCTCGCACCTATCGCCCTCGAAGGCCGCGCCAACATACTACTCTTTTCTTCTCTCTCCTTTTCGTGGCTCGTTGTCGCTTTCCGTGGAGACTTATGCAAACTCGCTCCGACACGATGATGAATTCGAAACATGAAAACGGCATCTGGGAGTTAGCAGAGTTGCTCTTCACAATATTACTAGCAGATTAAATAGATTACATTGGAAACATCAAAGAATAAACAATCGGGAGACAAACCCGATAAACTAGACCGATCAAACTAAACTCGGGGACACTCGGACAGACGCATTTGGACACCTGAAAGGTGGTTGAGATTACGCTCAACATGCTCAAAGTCCTCATACCTAGACTCGTCAAATGGCCCTCGTCGATCAGACCTATTTTCCTTGCTGGGACTTTTCACCATGGAATGTTACGGCAGACTCGTCGGACTCGTAGTAAACCACATCGTGTCGCTAAGCCTTTAAAGTCGCCCGAGGGATGTAGATTGTTAAGCTTTTGCAGCGCAAGCCATGTGAGAGGGTTGACAGCTTGATGACTCATGCATTAGTGGGAAGGCAGAAATTTGAAAGTTTCGAGGTGTGAACATGCTATATTTCTCTCATGAAGCCTGGGAAGAAGTTTTTGGGTTATTCGCCGAGGCTAAGAAAATTACATAATGGGTGGTTGTGTCACTTCATCAAATCGAGGGTGGGCAGGGTATCGAGAAGGCCATGGGTTCACAAAGTGATGTTTCTTGTCGCTCCACCGCCGGAATGTGGGTTTTCATGCTTCTCTAAGAACACCCCCGTAAACCACCTCCGTGGGTCAAAACTACCCGAATTACCTTTGCGCTTTGGTCTATCTGTGTTTTAACTAAAATCGGCCACAACATAGGGTCATATTGTTTTGTTGATCCAAATTGCATTGGAGTGTTTGAGGGCCATGGGAATGGATATTGGTTAGGTTCCTTTTCCGGGTTACCTCCCACATTGATAAAAAAATGGGACCAGTGTTATACCAACACGCAAAGAAATTATTAGAAAACCCCTTTTTCGTGTCATCTCTCCTATGAGATGAGACATCTTATGTGCCCTTGGTTACCTGGTGGAGACATGATTACTTTGCGAAGAAAAGCTATCCGCTCGGTGACGACCGATGATGTTGATAGCAGGATGTTCATGTAATCAACAAGATTACTCACATACTCCGCCTTCTCCGGCGTTGTCGATCCCATCCTCGCTCTTCCCCAGTGACTGCGGTAAACTTTCACTTATTGGGGTTGACATGCCTGTCTATTATGGGGGCTTCGTGTCATCCTCGTGTTCGTGATTCATAATCGTGGAGCGGGGAATATTCGTGGTCAACCGTAATTCAACCATGAGATGTCGTTGGTGGTTGGGATGATTGTCGTTCCCCTCGCCGACATACCCGCGCTAAAATAGTCGTCAATTGACTCTCATAGACCTCTTTCCAATTCCCCGACATTCATCTCCACCTTGATTGCTCCTCCACTTCTTCTTTCCGTGGTCGAGGCCTCCTTCATCCCTCGAAACTCTACCGGAGTGACCTAGAACTACCGTTTCTGACCTCGATGCCCAACTCGCCCATTGAAGTTTGACACTAGCTTCTCGTCATCCCACCCATTACTCAGTGGCCCATCGTCGATATCTAATGTCACCATTAGGTACAAGGCAAGAACTTGTTAAAGAAGTCCATTGCAATGCTCGCTCTAAGATGGATATTCTATTTGGGAATTTTAGAGACATCCTGCTGTCCCAGTTACCAATAGGGGTCCTTAGAGCATTGGTACCCTTATCTTCATTATCCAATGATCTTGATCTCTGCTTCTCAACTTCAAGGGGTTGGGGGGTCATGACAAGTTTGTATCTTTGGGGATTTTCGAGTGTTTTGAAACTCAGCATGACATTCATTCGGTGACTATGCACTCGCTGATTCCCCCGCTTTCACCTTTATTTCGTGCCATGTTCCAAGCATGGAATATGGTCGCGAAAGACACAAAGGGCAGATCTCATGGTCTTCACATGATCTCAGATCCCAGATGGGTTGCTATGAAGGCTTTCGCATTTTTTTGGTGGTATCATTTTCGACTCGTTATTTTAGAGGTTTTTGACAAAGAGTTCATCTCATCACCCATACCACACATCATGACAGACTCAATTTCCGGAAAAGGATGGAGGGATGTGGTATTCTTCTATTGTATTGTTCTATATTTGCAAGTGATTCCAATTGTACCTTCAAGCGCATGAGACGGGGGACCCCGGACAGTAAATGATCCACTATCTAGTTACCTCGCAGATCTAATCATCAAGCCAACCTTTGTTACATAAATCAGTAAACAATTTCCCAACCTATTTCAATGGGAAGAAATGGTCCCGAGTTTATAGGGAAAAGATCGCCGTACTGAGTCTAGGCGCCTTTCCTGCCACAAAAATGGGAGTGTCACAGAGAAGGCAAATAGACATCATCATCTTAGATCACGTGCATCAATTACCCTCTAGTGGAATTTTGAAAGAACGTAGGGGATGTTACCTTCAAGTTCAATAGGGTGTGCTTCGATGATGCACTTTTAATAACTTGGTAAGTGCTTATATGAAATATAACGAGATAAATGTCAAGCATGTCTACCAGAATACTTTCATATACTCTACGCAGGATTAAAAAGGTTTCATGTGGTATGAGAAGTAGCACAAGGGCCACATGAAAGCGAAACAGATAAACTTAAACAACATTACCTTGTATCCTAAAAGGAAATAGAGGAAAATTAGTTCTCAGACATTCAGTTGCACTCGTAAACATGGAAGCGAAGAAAGAAATATCTTCCTCATCGGAAGAACAGACACAGAGATTGAAAAGTCATGCCACGTGGCTATAGGTGGGTGACAGAAACATGAAATACTTCCAGAAGTACATGCCATCGTAAGAAAGAATGCAAATGCGATCGTAGGTTGATGTTAATGGGATTTCTCATCACTCACGAGAACATCTATAAAAAAGCAATAATGTTTTTGTGAATTTTTACAATACTTGTGAGGAACCCTAGATTATGATCGCTATGGCTTCGGAAGATTATCCCAAGATGCTCGAGGAAGGGGGATATACCAAGACTTAAGATAAGAGCGTACTAAGGTGACGGGTGCTTAACCTTCATCATTGATAAGATCTCGTCCGATGGTTGGACACCTGATTTTTCCCTCCATTTTTATATGAGGAATTCATCCCAACACAATCGACATGGTGGAAGAAGCGACACCGTGTACAGATTCATGGTGCGTTAAATTCCACCTTCTCACACCAATACCAAAGAAAAGGAAATCACTTTTGATGATTACATGTCTATTTCCGTAATACTTTATACATGATTATATTCAAGATTATTGCAGAGAATGACAGGTTTTATCGAGGTACATCACACCTAATAGTCGTTTTCACATAACAAAAGTACACATGTATACAAATACAACAAAAGAAATTCTACATTTTATACAAACATGGAACTTGAACTCGCGTAATGAAGGTGGACTTAAGAAAATATATGATAAAAGTGGATCGGGGTTTTTTCTAATTATCCTATACAATACTGGAATGGACAGAGAAGTTGTAGATTGGATTATGGGTGTGTGTATGCAACATCAATGGCAATTTTAATTAATGGATCCGCTTTCCGTGTTTTTCAAACTAGGGAGAGGTTTGCACTAGGGATGTTCCCTCTCTCCACTCTTATTTGTTCTATTAATGGATGCCTTTAGCTTAAAAATCAAGAGGGTTTTCGAACTGTAGATTAGCACATGTCACTTTCTCATAGGGAGATTACCAAAATAAAATTTGCTCGTTGACGATGTTTCAATCTCTCTCGCCGCTAATGAAAATGTTGTTGCAGATGTATACGATATATTTAAAAGTTCGTAATGCATCTCGAGATGGTGGAAAAAAAGGTAAGTCTTCCATCTATTATGTCGAGGGAGATCAGGTGATATATGATTATATTTTAACACCGTTCAATTTCCGAATGTCACCCTCATTGAAGGTTTTACATATCTCGCCTTTCGTATTAAACCTTACACACGTGTGGGTGACTCGTCAGGTCGCTAAATAAATATCAAACGAGATCACGGGTCGTTCCTTAAAAATGGTCAATAAATGGGGGGGGGTTAGTTTTGGCACAAGAGTGTACTCCAACAATTTACTATATATCGGGCTCATCTGCTTCATTATGCCAAATAAAATCAATCAAAGGTATTCGCAGTGACATGAAAATTTCACTGTGAATGGGGCAAGAGAGAAGCTAAATACCATCTAGCTCGATGGACGATATCAAACAAAAGGAAATAGGGGATGGGGATGACTGGATTCGAGATATTTGGCAAGGCACTTCTAATAAAATCGTGATGGACATGTTTACAAACTCGAAGCATATGGAATGACATTTTAAAACATAATTACCTTAGAACATGGGTGTGGAAAAAAGCTCATATAAAGGGTCGAGAAAGAACAAGGGTTTCATTATATGTAAGGCTTCATGAAAATTTGCAGACATTTTCGAAAATATACGATGGATATTTGGTGATGGGAGAAAATAATCGATTCACCCGAGCATCCGTGGATTGATGCATTTCCATATTAGTAGTGTGGATCTACCGACCAATCTAATGAAAAAGGCATAGTCTACAAGGGGATGACTATCTAGGATCGGGTGGGTTATGCCCCATTGCGGGAAATCGTATTACGCGGAACTGGCAGATATTCATGGAAATATGGAATATGAGTGGTTAAAATATACAAACTTTCTGAAGCGTGTTCAGGATCGAGGAGACATGTATCAAGAGACCAGTCACATGGGGAGGAACTCTAAAAGACAACCACATTAGAACTAGTGATACCTACAGATAAATTATGAATTCCAAGTTTGGAAATGAACAATACAAGCTAGTTCAAGTGGAAATTTGGAAGGTTAATGTATAGATACAAATGAACATTCTTCCCAATATAGTTTGGCATGATAATAATATTACTTGGTCAAATTCTTCGCAGAAAAGGGAAAATAGACCCCGTATTTCCGTACTTTGTATGAGGAGAATGAAGACAACATCCACCTTTTTATTTATGCTCCGTCAGATATTCACCTCATATCGATAAAACACTTCAATTTTCCGATTCATCAGTGAAAGAATCTTGGAGGACTACTACAGTCGTGTTTCAAAAAGGTAAATTTCTTAGAACATCCACATCACCTTTCACTGTGTTTATGGTGTTGTAGAAATACATGGATATTTGATGAACAAGTTAGCACACCCAGAAAAATCAATTTTCGCATCATTCAGATTTGGGAAAGTTAAGAATCCGATAAAAGCTTCCCTCAAACTTTCTTACCAAAAATATTAAAGACTTTTAAAATTCATTATCCCTATCGCTCTTCGATGGGGCACTGCAGAATATGAGATGTGTGGTCATGAGAATGGCCGATGATTTCTCCAATATTTCTATTACAAAATCGATCGGTATGGTCGTTCTGAAAATACAAGGTCTAAGATGTTGGCACTATGGGGTTTTCTATTGTTATCAAATCAACTATATTTGGACAAGCTATGGGTATTTAGATTTCTTGTGTCCTCATGGACCACATGAAGAATGGAACTAAATTGAATCCTATACACCAGTGCTTGGCTTGATAGAATTAAATATCTCGAGTAGAACTTTCTCCTCCATTTCTTCTAAAAACACATTTATTCTGGGAGAATACAGTACCGTCGTGTATCGACTATCCAAGAAGTTGTCTTAATGGGAATTTTGTAGAGATCATAACTAACTTGCTGTGGCGTATTTAGAAACAACATGTTGTTGTCAAATTTTTCAATGACAGATAGTGATATTTTTGTGCTTCAATGATGGTGGACAACATACAACACAGGACCTAGGCTCATTATGTTTTTGTTCTGCCATAAAGAGAAGGGGGTGAAGACTATATAAAAGACATATGACAACGCGACACCGTGGGGACTTCTATATGGATTGAGGAGGAAAAAGTGTCAAGAAATAGGTTTTTGTTACAAGTTTTGAAATTTCAATACTCGTAAACATTATTGTTGCTGCTCTTAACATGTTCGATACCGAATCTCTTAGTTATCTATAAGCGAACTCAATTGTGTATGAAAAATGATTTACCTAAATGGTTTCTGTAGCTCGGTACCAATATAAACCAGGAGGTTTTTCCACCGGGAAAAAAAAATATTATAACGCTACTATAGTATGAATTAAGAATAACACATGTGAAAATTCCTTGTGATAATTTAGGAATATATCTCGAAGTATTCTTTCAAAACCTTAATAGTCCTCATGTACTAACATGAGTCACATGTACTAACATGAGTCATGTATTGCTTATTAGTTGATAAGATAAAATGTCCCCGAGGCTTCCGTAGTTTTGAAAAAATATATTCCTTTTTATCTCATAATGTATCTTTTTCAGAGAAATAGCGACGAGAGCAAGAATGACCCCCATCCTTTGACCTTAGAGGATTATCATTAAATCCCTTGGATTCACAATTAACATAAGAAATAGTATTATAGTTATTTTAATGAAATAATGACCTATAGTGCGATTGAAGCTAAGGTAACTATCAAGTTAATCAAGTTAATAATATATGCTCATTTATGTATTAGGTAATCCCAATTTGTTTAAATAGATTATAACCTCCCATGAAAATTGGTAATCGCTATGAAAACTAAATAAAGTTACAAAGAACGAATTTCATGGAAACATGATACACATCTAAAACGTCAATAAGAAGGTAATTTGAAACGTGATTTTTTAAAAGTAACATGAAAAGTTTTAAAATATCTTGTGGTTGAAGAATAAAATGATTATTTTAAAATTTCAAAAGAATGACTACGTTTTCAAGAACTCCACAGAACTTCTAATTATCAAATTGATTCTCAAATACATTATATTTTTTATATTATAAAATGATGGATGTGAATCACAGAAAATTTGTAGATTCCTGTAATTTCATTACCTTCCTCTAACATTTAAAAAATAAAAATTTCTCTATAGTTGTTTGCCTTCATCTATTCCTTGATATGTTTATCAATCACATTATAAACACCACGCATTGCCTAGAGAAACTTATCCTATGTTGATGATCCACTATTTTTAAATATTAGATCCTCAATTCATCGAATTGATTTGTTATTAACGTTTTCATTTATTTTATTAAATTTTGCTCCACATTAGATTTTTAAGGAAAAAAAAACAAGTATTCATGAGTTATAGGAAATCGTAATGGCATTACACACACCACAAGATTGACACAATGAGATTGAAGGCAAAATTTAAATAAAAAACATACAAGTACCAAACCTAGGGAAATTAGGTGCATATATCAACGTTCATATTAACTAATATTCCTTTCTAAAAGCTCTACAATACTGAGAACATAGTATGGTTATGGGATCACCATCCAATATTTCTTATTAATTAATAACATTAATTTCCTCTCAACCACTCTCTAATGTTTATTCCATTACAACCACATTTGGTCTAACATAATTAGTGAAAAGTAATATTCCTACTCTTAGCACACAACTAAATGGAATATTAAAATTTTGTTTTCATCACCTAGCAACAAATAAATGTGCAAGGAAGCCTGTGTTAAGTAAAATGAACAAAATCCCAAAATGAAAGGGATAGTCATAAGAGATGGATTTTGGTTACACCCCTAAGGGTGAAAGGACATTTGTAGATGAAGACAAGGTCAAATTCTGACCAAGTGAACAATACTGAAGCAGGAGGAGGAAAACACTTATAGATAGTATACTATGAATAAAAGAGGGTTATTTGGTGGAGGAAACCCTAAATATCAGATCCCATGGAGAGATTTTTTTCACTTGTTTAAAAGGAGGGAAAGGCAACCATTGTTTCTCATGTCATGTATTATTGATTTTATGTCTATTTTTGTGACTTTTAGCAATCTCGAAAGCTATTTAATTTTAGTTTCGTGTCGCTAGCACAAGGCTTCCGCTACTTAATCCTTCTTCTTCCAAGAGAGGCCTCTTGAAGGATCATGGCACTTCATTCTCCACATTCGTTCAAGGCCGTGCTCACCTCTCCGAAACACCATAAACGTTATTTCCGCTCAAGCATAACGTTGTTGTGTGTTGCGTGGAGGACCCCAACGGCCATTTCCATTATTTTCAAAGGTTGAGGAATCACATTCTTTAGGAGGCTAGTGAGGAAGTTGTCTAGATCTTTGTCAAGAGATCTTTGGCAGTTGGGCCACCATTCTATTCTCCACAAATTCAGCTTTCTCTTTCTTGGACTCCATCATTTCCAGTGAGCAACTTGTCAGTGGGGCTTGGCGTATATGTTTTAAGGGTGAGATCTTCACATAGGATCAAATTCTCACTTGGAAGGTCCATTGGAGGAGTGGGCAGTTATTCATTTTGGGCATCATATTTACCATCTACATCTGCCCATTTTTCTCGAGTTGTACCGCCACCAAAGAACTCGGCATTTTTGCGTATTTTGTAGGACAGTAGCCAATCCTTCCAGGATTGATCATGAGGTAGCTTGGGAGCGAGATTCTACCCATGTTCTATGTCATATATTTTTATATCAAAGTATTCGACATACACATGCGCTACAAATCGCGCAATCATCGCTACAAATGTAGTATTTTATCATGATTTATGTACTTGTCTCTCGTAGGATGAGCATTTCCTATCTTCTTTAGTAACATTTTCTCAAGATATTGTATATTTACTTTTTCGCTATTACTTAATAATATGGCTATGGGATATTTCTAATATTTCTATGAGTTGAGCGGCTACTACTTACCCATTATTGTGTTTGCATATTGTCGGGTTCTGAATGTTGGAATATCCTAAGATATTCCCATTGTTGTAGATTTTCTGTGATTTTTGGGATATTATATGGTATCAAAGCATAATATTGGCTCACCGTGGATCTTGACCATGATGCTATCAGAAAAGATAAGATGAAGACTCCATTATGTGGAGAGAAAAGGAAGATAAGCTTACAAATATTCCTCCAAGATCCGTATTATAATCACAGAAGATTTAGAAAGACATAGAGGAAAGATATGTATATGATCTCCAAGAGGGTTTGAAACCGAGTCAAACTCTAGATTTTCTTATGGGAGTGTGAGCACAAGAACACCCTATGATGTACAACACAATCTCATGTCCAATTTTTCCATGAGGGAGAGGTGGAGGAAGAAGGTGTTAGTAACCTATACATATAGGGACTCAATTTGAATTCTGCTTATGGTAATCTTGCAAATATTTACACACATCGCTTCTCACAAGTCGTATTCACATATTTTAAAAAAATAAAAAAAAATCAAAAAAATAAAAGAGGGTAAAAAATTCCTAAAAGAAAATCAAAGGACTTAGAAAAAATAAAATAACTCAAAGAAAAGATGAATAAAACATGAAAGTGCAAGTATAAATGCCACTACTTTTATTTTTGTAGTTGATTATGCATGGGAGTGTAAATAAATGCCATAATCAGGATGAGTTGAACAATTTAATCTTTGACTTCTACTTTTCAATTTCAAATGTTATAGATAGAGAATAAACACCATATTACTAATCATGACAATTCACTAGCTAGGTAGAGAACATGAATCCATACCATGAATATGGACTCTGATGAAACAAGGGCATAATTAGAGGTTTACCGTTTTCTTCCGAAAGAATAATGTCAGAAATATTTTGTGCTCAAATGCACCTAATCAAAATGGAAAAATACATGTTTTAAAATTTGGTAGTAGAAGTTAGCGTAGAAGCACTGCAAATATTATTCACTGTGGCTGCAAATAACTAACTTCCCCTTCCCACAGTCATTAAACATTCTTAAAATACCTACCAGAAAGGCCCAAGGGATTTCCCTGACTTCCTGGGACCAAACCCAAGGTCACAAGAATCGATCTGTTGGAAAGTGTAAAATGTCTATATTAATCCCTAAACTCACACTATTCCATTCATGCGCTATTTCTTGAATAATCCTAAGTAAAACCTCATTTTTACTTAAAGATACCAATTCCATTTCATTAACTTCCACATCACATGAAATCATAAAACTTCAAAATCAAAGTTTATTTTAAGTTGAAGCATTAGTTATTATACCAAATTTACCTTTAAAAACTTCACTTTTTTCGTTATACTGATGTGTTTTGAGTATACATCGTCTGCTTGCTGTATTAACACCTAACTTGTTTAATAATTTCGTAAATAACCTTTTCCCATATTATATAATTCCTTTTTATTAAATAGCCCCAAAACCCATTTATTATAACTTTAGCCAAAGTTATTTAACCCTATGTTTAAATAAAAGCCTACGTTATACCCCTTTGGCTAAACACAACCTTATAAAAATATCCCGCCCCCTATGAAGTTGTTAAATCATTCTAATTTAATTAATCGTATAATAAAAATACTTGAAAAAATTTATTAAATATGTTTAATATGTTTAAAACAAAATATAACCGTCAAAGTTGAATTAAACTAAACTTCAAATAAAATTATCGCTCGTTTATATATCACTTTCCCGACTTTAATCCAAGGTTAAAACCATAACCTTTTATAATTTCCAATATATATCCATCATCACTGCTATAACCTTGGGTAAAGTCCTTTATGCCCCTCCCAATCACTTTACTCCATTGTATAAAACTGCTTAGTTACTAAACTTCATGAATCACTAGCATCATCTTGACCACCCTAATCGTCCAATCATCCTTTCTCGTGTAAATTCGACGACCGGCATTAAGCCAAACCCGATAATCCCTTTTCCCCATCCCCACCATTTTGCTTGGATTTCAAATTTTCAACCTTTGACATCCTTTGTCAAATCAATGGTACATATTATAACCCCGGCCCTATTGCATTTACCCCACAATGTCACATCAAAGTTTTCGACCATTCGTCATTTCGCTCCACCGTATCGTACGATGCACATTCATTTTCACATGTTTAAAGTAATCAAATGAAGTTGTCAAAAGCTTGCAAAAAAAAGTTGTTTTGATAAACCGCCACCTGCTACATGTCCTCCTTTTCATTTGATGACATTCCAAAAAGAAAACCACTTACTTCTCAAAAGAATGTGAAAACCATTTCCGTTTCTCCTTCAAATGCACAAACCGCTCCCGCCCAACTTGCAATAAATGACATTGAAAGGTGATAACTTAAGGTTTTATGACTTAGTTTTTCACTATTTCTTTGTATTTCACGTGGCCTATATTAAAAATTGTAAGCCCTTTCCAAAGCCTCCGACACCCTTTTCGTAGCCTTTTGGTAAACCAATTGAATTAAAAGGAACCATTTCCTTCGAAATTCACTCCCGTCGAAGTTCCTCGGACCGCCCATCAAATTCAACTAAATTGAAGATTGTTGCAAACTTTTTAGAAACCTCATTGACCACAATTATACCTTGAAGGTGTATTTTCTCTGTCAAATAAATCCATGAAATCTTCAATTTCAAAGGAAATTAAGCTAATTAAACCTGCTGCTTATCAAATGAAAAACCGAATTTCCCTTCTCCGAGGAATACCAAAACTTCTCCAAAATACTGTGGGAAACCCCGTCAAAATTTTTCCCGGTAATCCACATTTTCTATTTTAAAGGTGCTTTTTATCCTTTCCAATATCATTTTCACCGTCGAATTCGATCTAGAAGACCTTCTACATAGTAAACCTATTTTTTCACCTTAAAACCCTACCTAGAGTCTCAAATTTCCCGTAAAAACTCTTCAAGTGTCCCGTGCATCCGAAAATAACTTAGCAAACTGTTTAATCCTTCTTCTCTCGTTCAGCTTAAAATGACCAAAAACAAGTAATCCCCAAAACTAGAGGTCCTAAATCCCATAAGCCCGCTCCAAAGAAGTTTTCCAAATCCCAAACCTCTCGCACTGATAAACCTACTCCTATTTTAACTACTAATTCTAATGAAGTGGTCGTACCATTACAACTTCCTCTTCAATACCACTAAACAAAGCAATCCTTTGATTGACTTAGATTAAAAGAATTGCAGATGCCACCCTTGAATTTGATCTTCTGAAGCACATAACTAGTGTCAAGAGAAAATTTGAAAAGAAAGAGGCCAATGACATACCTCTATGGGAGTCCAATTTGCCCAAGTATGTAGTTTCTATCATCCATCTTGCTTAGGATTTCATAAGGTTGTGTCAAATGCATTATATTCCCTGGTGCAAAGGTGCAAGTGGTCAACAAAGATAGTGAAGTCTTATTTTTTATAACTGGCCGACCAATCAATGACATGCTCCAGCTTAAGCCATAATCCACAAGCGTTGTTGTTGTCAACTCAAGACTTGGACTCGTACGTATTTAGACGATTTCCCTTGTGAAGTTCCAAATTTCAGAATCCTTCGATGCCCAATCATGTCAATCTTCCTAAGGTGAACTCATGGGATACCTTGATTTTCCGTGTCATTCCGGCATGTGTCATTTCCATGCTATAATTTATTTTAGGTTATGTTAGTGAGAATTCGGCGTATGCCTTGGTCTTAGGTTTCTCTCCACTTTTGTCTCCCGGACAATGCACGACTTGGATTTTTTACTTTGCCAAATTTATTAAGTCCACAATATTCAATATCACTGACAACTTCTCGATGAAGAAGTGTCTGTACATATCATATCCGTTACATCTCTTCTTGCGGCTTCGCGTACATTATTCCTCATAAAGAGCGTAAGATGGATATGGAAGGAAAACCGTTAAGCGTAATATTTTCAACCTCTTCTTCTCGAGAAAAATAGTTAGCAGAGCATGTTTATAGTGATTTCAATGACCTATTTATCGACCATTGCCGGGCTTGTTGTACAAAGAAGAACCGCCAAGAATAAATGAAGATATAAAAAGGATTTTATACTGGTTTCGAAACCCGTAAAGTAGGTGATTAGTATTTATACAAAAATCAAACCGAGATTAGAATATATGGTGTAATTCTGGCCCCATACAAATTTCCAAAGTTTTTGACCACCAGGATTTTTGTTTCGTAGCACACAAGGCAGTATTTTGAAATGTTGACAAAGAATTTAATAGCATATAAAAGAAGGCACAATTTAAATTAATAAGTCAAATTGGCTCTTCATTGTAAGAAAAAGAGATGTGTTAACTAAAGCATCTCATAAGCTATTAGTATTCAAGTTTCAGGAAAGTTTCTATCGGAATTATGACCCCCTGTGGTATTACAAGGCAACTTTAATTAAAAAGAAAATTTCCATTTCTCCAGATGAATCAAATCCAATAATTGAGAAATATGCTAACCGCTTGGAATGGGTGTACAATACCTTAATTGATGATGATCAGATAAGAAGGTAGACAATTTGAACAAGATACTGCAAGGTAGCCGACCACCAAGTTATAAGCATCAAAACAAAAGACCAAGGAAGGAAGAAGGATATTTCATCGAAAAACAATCATTGAAAACAATAAAATTCCAGACAACAAAAAGGCCAAAATTAATACATTAGAAACGTAAAGAATCATAGATATTGATGATACTAATCAAGATCAAATGTATGATGAAACACCATCATCATAATGAAACTCTCAAGAGAAATTCAAAGTAGTCAGTAGTTATTGGTGGTAAAGGTAAAGAGTTGGTTGAAATGGAAGTGGACACAAGGTCTTTCTTCTTCTAAAAAACCGAAAGAAACCGATTCGATATTTAGAAGAGGTTTAAGCTAATCGCAGAGAAAATGAAGAAATAAAAAATGAATTTTATTCTAAACTTCTCAAGGAAAAACAAAAGAGATAAGGACTGTATTAGCAACTACATTTGATTACTCAACCAACCAAATGATCATGTATTTTCTCCAACCAAGAAAAGACATCCAAAATCATCTTCTGCATCACAAAAAGACAGAATTTATGTAGAAATATATACTATTCATGAGCTAGATCAAATAGAATTTCACGGTGAATGCATTAGAAATGTTATATTCAAAGTAGTAAGAAAAACAATGAGTGCCACTATGCTTCAGTATTGTATCCACCTGCAAACTCAAATGAAGTTGGATAAATCATCTTTTACATGCCAAGGATTTGAGAATAAAATCCTTAGAAGATTTGGTAATTGAGTGTGGAGCAGACTCCTTCAATACCGAAGTCGCTAGGAAGTAATAAGATAGAAAAAAATGATGATATTACATCCTTATGAAAGAAACTAAAATTACCACAAGAGTGAGCACCCTCAAACAAAACAAGTTCTTCAAAGAAAAGACAAAGAAAGAAGAAAATATGCAACCGGTTTTGAAAATGACAATGGTATAAAAATATGAAACTCGTATAGAATTTTACAGAAAGAAATTGAAAATTTGAAGAAAACCGAACAAGTTTCCATTCCCATGCTTATTCCAAATCGAAGTACAAACTGCTCTTCAACATTGGAAAACATTTAACGAAAAGAGGCATTGGAAATCGCAAAGTGTCAATTACTTTCAAATACATCTTTTCCACTTCTTCATCAACATCATAGATAAATCCAACAAGGGAAACATATACAGCTAAAGCTATGGAAGATATTTCCATAAAATATAAAGAGACACCGCTTAAAAGGCACCATCAAATATGGAAACGTCCACAATGAGATGCCTTAATCACTTCAAAAGGACATGAACAGGGCTAACATATTGACAAAGAATAAAGTTAAAATGTTATTCAACAATAGGTAAATATCACCCCAGAAAGTATCCTACATTAAGAATTATCCGTGAATAACGTCATTGAGGGCATACTCAATGGCCCCCAATCCAAGATACTTTATGAACAGAAATATTACTTAAAGATACGTAGAGCAGAAACATGGCATCAAAGAAGAATCAAGGATAAAATCTACCAAGCCTTATGGCTACCACATTTTTGAATAGTAAACATAGAGAAGAACTTGAAGAGTTAAAAATTCAGTAGACAAAACCGAAACTATACTCCAAATAAAAAAGGTCCTAATAAAAAGAAACAGATGAATAATTTTGGAGGACAAAGTAAAGATATGAACTTGGCTATCACAAGATTTGGGGCCAACACACAAAAGAATGTCACAAGAAATTTTACCAGATATTCATGCATTGAATGAGAAGTTAATGCCACAAAAGGATTGTGACAACAAAACTGTGGCATATGCTAAAGAGTAGATCAATAAACTTTTACCACAAGGGTCCCCTACCCGGTAAAGTCATTCCTAGAAAATTTTCGAACTTTTCCTTTTTACAAAACGAGATCAAGCATTTTTGTAAGGTTTCCAATTTTTCAAAAATATATAGAAGCAAGTAGTTTCGTAAGCTAAATAGCATGAAAATTCCCCAAGACAAAGAAATGGCAAGAATTCATTGATTTAATATGAAAATTTTGCAATAAAAGTATATCAAGATGAAAAATCAAAGGGTCAAAGTGTATCGTATGCTTCAAAGAGCATCGTTAAAAGAAAATTTTACCTATTCGGTTATTTTTCAATTACAAAGAGTGAAACCGTGAAAACAGTAGATAAAGAGTATCGCAATGTATGTTAGTGATGAGTGTTCCCACAAGTCATATTTCACGAGATAATGTCTCAAGTGCCGTGCGTAACGTCTTATTAATCTAAAAATCAGTTTGATTAGATAAACGCTTTATTTTTCCCTTGTAAAAGAAGACACCTTGCATAATCGTTTGTTGTTGTCCCTCTTTGTTATGTAATATTTCCTATTCTTGCTCGAGATATTCCTTCAAACTTATGAGATATTTTGTAAGAAATATATTTGTTTAAATACTTCATCTTTCAAATATTCAAAGGTGGAACAAAATCAAGATTACTATAGACTTATTTTGTTGAGACATTGGGACTTTTGTGAGTTAAAATTGAAGTAGCAAGTCGTAGACCGAAGCAAAAGACACTGCTAGCTAAGGATTCATGAGATAAAAAGATGAGTACAAACTTCTCTTTAATTTTTTCATTGTGTATTTCTTTTTAAGTTTCATCTATATATCATATGTATTTTCCTTCTTAAATGATAAACTAGGAAAGTTATTATAGAATTAGTATAAAAATCTCTTTTGTATTTACTAGTTGTCACTATTTATGCTTTCTCAATGATTTCCCACTAGAGAATTCTTAAATGCTCTTTAGTTTCATTGACCTCACCTTCTCTTCCTTTATGTGATCTAAGGATTATTAATTTCCTCATCTTAATCACATCATTTCATCAAATTAGCCTTTCAAACCCTCTTAAAAGTTATCTAAATTTCACTTAGCATATTTTCATCTTTTGACCTTTGGTTTTCAGTGTCTTGTTAGCTATCAATTTGACTCCATTTCCCAATGGTTAGGTAGATATTTCTATGGTTTTTTTTGTATCCCTTATTCCTACCAACATTAAAAAATCAAACCAAATTGTCCACCTAAATAGCCTAAAATCCATTACAAAAAGCTAAATCATATGAGAGATCCTAATTCGAATTCGTGAAGGATAGATCCCGAAATCTAAAAAGAGGTTCTTGGTCACTCCCTAGTTTTCTTAACTACAAAAATCCTCATCCCACAACCCGAGAATTACTAGGTGATAACATATTGGCTAATTACACTGGGAACTAGCCACTCTCCAAGCTTTTAGTTTAACCTTGAAGGAAGATTTTTAACATATATTTTATACTTTAATATTAAGTTTAAAGGTTGTGGGTATTTACCCAACAAAAATTCTAGCTCCCAAGAAATTCTATTACACTAGATACAATCTCGATCCCAACTTCCGTACATAAGACAATCCCGAATTGATAGGAAAAAGAAAAACAAATTGTTAGTTCGTAAACCGATAATCGAAAGGAGTCGATTCTTTTTTGGACCCAAAGAATTAATAAGCTTATCAGACATTGAATTTTGATTTGAATTTTTAAAAATCACTATTTAGAACCAAATCAATCGATTTAAAGGAATCGTTTTAGGTCCTCTTTTTACTTCTTATGTGAGTGAAAACACAAAAATTATTTTAGTTCCTACTAAATCAAAATCGAAAGTCAAAGTCCAAAGAAAAAGGGTAAATGTCACAAAAATTAAAGATATTGAAGAAGTCGTTAAGTTAGCCAAGTTTGTCTCAATTCAAACCTCCAGCTTCCTAAATACATACCACGCTCTTCCAAGATCAAATTCTACCATGTATTCTCGCCACCTCATTTGCTGCATTCTACTAGTTCATCTCAAGAGCCTATAAGCCCCCGAGTTGCTTCTCGCACCATAAGATCATATATTCCTCATATCCACAATCCATCGCTAGTTCATCAATGTATCCATTCATTCCGTGAACTCCATTTTGTAGCCTAAAGTAATATATCCATCATTCACCTTGTACCATTACAACTACCACCACCATAAGCACCAGCCATACTAATACTTATTTTTTCATCCCCTTTCCCAAGCTCTTCAAGTACATCCATTGTAGTAACCAACACTATCCCTTCCACTACTACTATACCTCCCGCCTTGCAAAATCCAAGCCATGTATGTACCAGACATGCTCCCTTGGTCTTACCTCAAAATCTCCATGACATGCCCCAAAATTATCAAAAATATATCCCATTGTTTGATAATATTTCACAAATTAGTGCACAACAAATATATCACCGTAATGAATGATTTTTAAAATTTATGAGATAGATGAATCCGATGTCCAAATGAGGGTTGTTTGCACAAAGCTTAATTAAAGTAAAAACATGGTTTAGAAGATTAGGTGCCGGGTAGCATAGCGTACCTAACTCGCATTCCATAGCTTTCCTAAATAAATGGGAAAAGAAGAAGAATCATATGCAAATACTATCCGAGTTTGATGTCATAAGAGAGCCCCCCAATGAATCATTCAATATTTTCACTCGTATACAACAATGTTTACAACACTATTCCTATGCACCTTAAACCCACTTTGTGTTCCGTGCTATTCAAATTCCCCGATTGTTTTGATGTAGACATGGCTTACTAACTTATAGAAAGGGATGTGATACCCTAACAAATGCAACAAACCGTTATGAATATTTTATTAATTATTAGTTAGATATACAGACAGTTTTATTAATTGAAAGGGCGCCGATCAAAGATCATGCCTCTTCGCCAAGGGTCACCCCGAGGCTATATTTAAAGCCTAGGCGATCCCTCATTGTAATCATATCATCTTTCATCATTAATAATATATATTTATCAAGTTTTACTCAGATTTTTTACACTCCATCGTACGGAGCCATCGTCTTCTTTTTGGATTCTGTAGATCACCTTAGAAATTCGAAGGTAATCTCCGTAATTGCAGATTTTTTTCAAGCCAGGGACAAATAGTTTTAAAAGGAAATCACTCTTTTTGGATCTCGTCCTCACCCCACCGCGTATTTTACCCATCCCCCTCACTCCATTCGCATCCCACTTTATTTTCCCTCAAACCCACCGACCGCACACTCACCCAACAAAACCGCCTTCCCCAACCACTATTGAGACCAACTTCAAAACGCACACAATATTTTTTTAAAACTAAAGAAATAAAACACGTTTCCATATGAAAAATTACCGTATTTAAATTAAGTAAATACATATTAATCGATTAAATATCTTGTTTAAATATTCTAAGAAATATTACCAGCAGTAATTGGAAATTTGAAGCTAAATATTCGTAAATATTACTATGGTAATTCTAAAGAGGGTACGTTTTTAAATTCAAGCAACATATTAATAGTCGATTTGTTTAACCATATGAAATGGGTATAGTTTAAACTAACGCATCATTTAATAATCGACCGCAGTCGTTGCCTCGGCATTTTCCGAAATTCTTCGTACGTAACAAGCACCCGCCCGCCCGCGCCCATACACCTCGTTGTCCCCGCACCGCGTGTAAAGAGGATAATCACATAAAAACAATAACACAACCGTGTATTTCGTTGTGACAATCACATACTTATGTCGTTTAAATCGTCGAGCGTGGAAAATTTGCGTTAAAAAAAATTCTCGTGAAAAGTGTCATTTAAATTTTAAACTAACAGTACGATTTTGCCAAGATGCTGGAACGATACGTCGCTTAAATAATACCACGTTTTAAAATTCAAGTTATGATACCGATTTAAACATACTTGACACAACATACCGGTGATACGTTAGTTTATTTTTAACGCTCGTGATATAATAATCATAGGTTTATTAAATGTATGGTCTCGTTTAAAGTTTGTTTTGTGTCAGTCGGGGTCGGGACGTCTCCAAATAAAAATCAATTTGTTTAAAAAACATATATATATATATATATATATATATATATATATATATATATATATATATATATATATATATATATATATTAATTATATAAATTATTTTAAAAAAATAATGATTATTATTATTTAATATATATCTATATATATATATATATATATATATATATATATATATTATTAATTAATTAATTAATTAAATATTAATTAATTAATTAATTTAAAAAAAAAAAGTTAAGGACAAACTGTATTTAAAAATATTTCCACCCCATACATGTTCGTTGTGTCTTTATCAACAAGCCGATTGATCGATAAAAGGCAAATATGGTTAAAACAAATGGAGGCTACAGAAAGCGAACAAAGCAATGAACAAGATGACAGAGCATAGCGAAGCAATGAACAAGATGACAAAACTCTAATAAGTTAAATGATAAGATAGATAAGTTAAGTCGATTACTAATCCCCAATATTTCCGAACATGGAACCGAAAATCCAATGGCAGAAAAGAACAATGTTGCGGTGTTGTCACATAAAGAGTTTAACGAGACCTGCCATCACAGTAGGCACCAACAGACATAAAGGATTGAAAATGAAAGAAACCATGAAACTACAAGATGCTTCTAAACAAGAAATGTTTCATCCCTGCACCGAAACATGAAGCGACAAACACATCCGTCATCAAGATAGCACCGTGTCGTTGAGGCCTTCAAGATGAGGCACATACGCTTATTAGGAAGGAAGCATTTGATGATGAGAAGTTACATCGTACAACAATTGTTGGTAACTTACCTTCCAAATCCAAAAGGAGTGTTAAGAGAGCCCCCCAATGAATCGTCCAATATTTTCTCACCAGACACAACAATGTTTACAACACTATTCCCATAGACCTTAAACCCACTTTGTATCTGTACACTTCAAAATTCCCCGATCAAGCTTTGATGTAGACATGGCTTACCAACTTAGAGAAAGAGATGTAGATACCCTAGAACAAATGCACAAAACGTTGTAGCCGTAGAAATCAATATCCTTGACAAAGCCAAAATGAGAAACAAGAGGAGGGTTACAATCAAAGAAGAATCTTCACACTCGTATGGTAAATTTGATTTTATTACCGAAACATTAGACAAAGTAGCGTAGAGACTAGATCACACTTAAAGGAAACCACAATGCGAAAATCAATCCTAGATCAGAATCCCAACCAGAAAACAAAACTCGGGAAAGGTAAAGAACCTTCCCCAAATCAGAATATAAGACGCCCATTCCAAGAAAACTTTGCGTAAATTTCTCTGCAATAAACAATGTTGAGTAGGAGGAATAAATCAACATAGTTATGGGAATCGATGAAACAATACAATTTTCCTCACTCAAAGAGGACTCGTGAAATTTTGAACCGCAATACCACCGTTGAATCCGGTGAATCCTTTCCGCATTATAAACAAGGTTATGATTTTGCAATCAATGAAATCCACAACCAATATAACCTTAGGGAGCAAGAAAATCAATGAGCTCACCATAAAGAACAATGCTCCAACCCAACAAAACCAAAACAAAAAAGAAGACTCCAGGCTCCTAAAACGAAATTTTTGCAAATTCTTTCCGCAGAAAATAAACAAAGTTCGAACCCACCCAATCCTAAAAAAGCAAGGTGTCAAAATATTGTAGATATTACCGATGAGGTGGGCTCAATCCTCCAAATATTCCAAGAACGCTAATTCTACTAATAACACCAATTCAAGATTGTCAATGAACCAAAAAAATCCAACCGACCCAAAATCACCAAATCCTAAACCGCTATCGAGAATCCCAACCGATAAACCATCTTCTAACACCAAACTATTCCCTCAAAAAAACAATTAAAGATAGCATAAACCAAGAAACTCAAACATAAGACAAAAAGAAAAGCTCAAACCAAAGGTAAAATTGTTGAAACACAAGAAAAATCATCGCAAACCAGTTCCAAAAGACGAAGTAATTCGTCATCAAATCTCACCAACATTTAACATGCAATCAAATATCCAAGTTAAAAATATCTATTCCCTAGTCGAATTAGCTAAAAATAACTTGTATATCTATGATTTCTAAAGTATCAATCTAATGAAAATGAGGATACAACTAATATGAGTGAAGATAGGGCCGGAATTAATTCCTTGGTCCAAATGTAGATGGTAAGCATTCATATGGGCTCGTACTCCATTTTATTTAAGTCTTAATGTACATGATTAGATATTTCACAATGCCGTGCTAGATAATCGGAGCTTCCCATCACCTAATGCCTGCAGCTATAATGGAAACCCCGAATCTAGACATAACTCAACCATAAAATAGACTTGTTTTCATTTGATTCATCTAAAGTTCAATGCATAGGTTTGATTAAAGATCCGTGTGTAAACCTAGTCCAATATCCTCGGGTAAAAGCATGATCATGGATGTTGTGGCAGATGATATTTCCGTCAAAGTATGGCATGCTTCTTTCTCGCTCATGGGGAGTGCTGGTGGATCTCTACAACTTGGCATGATTTATGCCACTATACTCGTATTTGGACAGCCCAAAAAAATTTACAAGAGACCTTAATGAAGTTCAAGTGGTCGTAAGATCACTAGAGATGCATCAACCAATTATCCAATCTATTCAACTCCCATCGTATCTTGATTCCTTTATTCTCAAGAATCGATCATAATGAAAATCAAACTCGAACTCACCGATAAAAAAATTAAAATAATGGATGATTACACAATAAGTGAGGCTTTATGGCATTTAGATTTTGATGGATCCGTAAATAAATCAAGAGCTATGGTAGGTGTATGGATTACCAATATTGAAACAAGCTATTATGAATGTCACAGTTTTAGATTAAATTTCAAATGCACCAATAACATGGCCGAATATGAAGCTTTAATCTTAGGTCTCCATAAATTATTAGAAAATGTGGGAGGGAAAAGAACAAATGGTCATGGGAGACTTCAATTACTTATCAAGAAAAATCAACGAGCACTGCTCACAATCCCACACATGCAAGATACAGAAATAGTATCGACTCAAGGATGATTTGTTAGAATAAAAGTTTTCTATCATCCCTAGAAAATAGAACATAGAACCCCATTTATTAGCAACCTTCGCTGCTAGCTTGTAAATTTCCATTTTCACCATTACAAAAATACAGCACAATCAAACACGTACCTATTGTTCCGCATAATGTGAAATACCGGAAAATTTTCTTAATATGAACAAATCTATCACTTTTTGAATAATGAACAAGAGTTTCAACATTTCCAAATCGATAATGACCGTAATATAGATTCACCTTGTGATATAGATTCAAATTATTTTCAAACAGATGATTTAGATAATTTACATGTACATAATTTTGATAGACTCCAATATATTTACTCGTAGTGACATAAATGAATTGGAAAAAAGTAGATATACAGGAACTGATGGAAGATGAAACAATGGATTGATTTAAAGCACAAATATCTACCCATAGGTTTAACTTCACCAGAAGACTTGTTCAATTCCAATGATGTGCCCAAAAGGCCAAAAATGGAACCGTAAGGTTTGGATATAAGAGTGTAACATAGGAACAAGATAAAAAACCAAAAATGATTAAACTACCAAAATCGTTATCATCAGAAGAAAAGGTTAAATACATAGATATTTTGGAAGAATATCAGATTTTTGCATGGAGTTACGAAGACCGAAACTTACAACAAAGACATAATTAAACATAAAATTCCTTGAAAGAAAATAAAAACCTTTTCAACAAAAACTAAGAAGGATTAATTCCAATCTTGTTACCTTTAATCGAAAAATAAGTTAAAAGAATGTTTGATGCACACACCACACCAAATGTATCTCCGATCGGGTAAATAATCTAGTGCCTACTGTAACAAAACAGAAAGAGAAATTCGAATTATGTATAGACTTTAGAAATCTTAATAAAGCTTCCTTGGAAAGACACTGATTTCCTTGCCCAAAATGGATCACATTTTGCGTAGGTAAGGTGTTCTTCAAGAATTTCTTTACTAGATGGTTTCTCTAGTTACAATCAAATTCTAGTTCATAAAGATGATCAAACTAAAACTTCATTTACTACCCCTTGGGGCACTTTCATGTACGTGAAAAAATCCTTTGATTTTTAAAAAATGCTCGGAGCTACTTTTAAGAGAGCAATGGATATTTTGCCTTTGCTAAAGAGATCCATGAATTTTTAGTTATTTATCTTGATGACACATCAAGCCTTTTCGAAAACAAATGATGAACACTTAGATCACCCGAGAAAAGTTTTATCAAATGTAGAAAATATGGTATATCCCTTTAATCCTAAAAAGACCTCTTTTCGACTAGAAGAAGGAAATTGTTAGGCTACATAATCTCTAAAGAAGGCATTAGAATAGACCTCGCAATAATTGAATCCATTTTAAACATTCGACCACCAAGAAACATAAAGGAACTTCAAGCATCCTCGGGTAAATCAAATTTTTAAGAAGATTTATCTCTAATCCGACGAAATCATAAAAGATCTCAGCAATATGCTTAAAAAGGACTTTGCAATAAAATGGTAATTAAAGGCCAAACAATATTTTGAATCTATTAAATGTGCCTTCGACAAAAGCACCGCTCCTCATCACCCTCGTATTATACAAAAGATTTCATAATTCTTTCCTTTTCATCTCGAACATACCGTCGACCGTAGTTCTTCTACAAAAATAATCAAGGTTTTGAACAACCAATTGCATTATTTAGTAAAACCCTTAGAGATGCACCTCGAAATACAAATATAATGGAAAATCATTAATCCTTGCAAAATACAAACAATAATTATAAAATCCTGCATTTGTGGGTTTAAATACTGCAGAGGGTGTGGGAGGAGCGTAGCCGTTGGATGGCAACATCCAACAGTGGGGATTTGCGTAGAAGAGGTTAGAAAAGGAGAGTAGGGGAAAGAATAATTCAGATCCGTCGATCTGTAGAGATAGACGATCATGTTTTAATCGGGAGGACATAAAGCGAAGGGGTCACTTTAAAAAGAAATGGCGAAAAACTTTAAGAAACAAGGTTAAAAACCTTTATCGGAGGAAGAAATGGATTAAAGATCAACTGGGTTTCGGGATAAATATGAGCCGTCGGATGTGACTAGACCCACAGAAATCGACGGCGGATATTGAATCGGGAGATCGACGATCGAGAGGAACAAGCAAACGCATTCGATGAAATTTGCGATGCAATTTAGCGCAGGCCGTTGATCTGAGGATCAAATCAACGGTCGGGTTTGTTCAACTTACGCACCGGCAGAAAACCCTTATGATACATAAAAAACCCAAAATTTTAATAAAACAAAGGTTTTATGCTTCGAGGGTAGGGTATATATATATGGAATGGTCTGATGCCCGACTGTGGGGCCATGGGTCTATGGAATATGATGGGCCCGGGGCTTTTCATAACAAAGGGCCAATCGCAATCGGAGCCTAGGGCTCGGGCTTTTCAATCAACCCATTGTGGATTTCTCTGATGCGATTGCGCGATCGGGTGTTTTCAATCTAACCATTTTTATATTAACACGTGACTTTAACTCATTAGATCAAAACTTTGGAAAAAGGGGTTTTTTGGTTTTACAAAAGAAAAAAGACCACTGGGGAAGAATTATTACAAGGTTTTAAGCACCGGAGGCGGGCCCATGGGATATATGAAAAATAATATGATCGGGGTTTACAAACACAGGCTAATCGCATCGAAACTTTCGAAACTTGCGCACTTAGATCTTTGCGATGAGACTGAGCGCCTTGTGGGCTTAGCGCCCGGTTCCAGGGTGTGAGCATGTCGGGGAAGTGGTTTTTAAGACTTAGCCCAAGGGGGCTTAAGTCCTTGGTAACAAAAAACTTGTTTTTTATGAAATTTTTCAGAATTTTCAATGGATTTGGGGGTTTCGGCATAGTTTACAAATGAGTTTTAAACTATGTAAAGAGGATTTTCACGAATGGGAGGAGAGGGATCATGAAAATAGAGGAGTTTCTGGAGGAAAAGGGGAGAAAAATGAGGGTTAGTTTTGGAAGAGGGGGGGGGGGGGGAATGATGGTTTTGCAGCAGTCTTTCTCTTGGAATTTAGCTGAATTTCTGAGTATAAAATGGTAACAACAAATGAAGATTTCAGACAGAGGCATGAGGCCTTCAAGAGTCTTCAAGAGCCAACACTTTAGCAATAAAATTTGTTCCTTGAAGGCTCCAAAAAAATTTAGCCACCTTTTGTTATAACAAATTTTATAGATGGCTAACAGGAACCTCAGGAAGAAAGCAGGACATTGCTTAGAGGTTCAGGAGAACTTGTAATTTCTATAGAGGAAACTGAGAAATGATTGAGACTATTTCTTTGACAAGGATCAGGAGATCTCGGGGGTAGCTAGTTGGAAAGTGAAAGAAACCAACCTACAACAGAGAGGACCAAGACATCTCTCATAACACTCCCAAGAGAAAGAATAGATAAGTATCTAGTAGACTTAGTTATTTACTGATTAACCTCGACAGAAAGTATATTAGAGATCATGAGCAGAAAATTGTGTAAGAAATAGTATTAATGAACTTTCATTGATTTATAAAATTCTTTTAGCCTAACTTGTAACAAGGGGAGGTTGCTTTAGTGAGCTTGGGAGCTTCAATTTAAAAAAGGTAAATAGCTTGCAAGGGATTTTGGAAAAATGGTTTTGTGTGGGGAAGGGCTTTGTTTTCAAAGGAAAGAGAGACAGTATTCTAGAAAATAAAAGAATAAAGATAACTATAATAGTCTTGGCCATTATAATTGTTGTAATTGAATTAATAAACGAAGGAAAGGAAAATCAAGAAAGATTATAATGAACTAATGTAAGTGCATACATGTTTAAAAATATGTATATGTATACATATAAGTTGTGAAAATGTGAAGTTGGGTTACACTTTTTGCCCTTTTTTGAGAAAAAAATTTCATTTTTTTTCGGTTCTTCAACTTTCTGCAAACTATAACAATTTTTCTGTTTAGAATTTCATTTTGCGATAAAAATAAAAGTTGTCAGAAATTTTGTTAGCTTTCTATTACTTATTTTTTGAAATTTGTTTATGCATATTTGATATGTCAACTTAGCGTTTCTTTGAGTGTGTGTTTCTTAACAATCAAAGGATTCATAAGAAGTCATGTTAATACGCAATGTTGTATTCATTGAAAATTTGTGTTTTTGAGAAAACAAAATGTGTTACAACAATCTAGACAGAGTCTACTTCAGTTTCATCATATTTACAAAGCCAATGGATGCATTTCATAATTACTAGAATTTTTTGAACTGGTCCAATATGAAAAAACTACATATTTTGAATATGTTTCGCAACGCAACAAATTTCTTAACATATAAGTTAGAGACGACGGACCAATGTAATGCCCCATAATTTTTTCAATATTTTTTTCAATGTATTTTGGGAGATACAGAATTTTGATTTCACTGAATCACAATGACCCTCAGAAATTGTTTACACCCATTTTATTAGAAAATTAATTAAAATTAGTAAATGTTTATGAAATTCCATAAAAGTTATATTTCCTGAAAGTAAATTCAATTCTGAAAATGCTTGTCTTGGTTCCGACAGTTAATTTAGAATGTTTCATGGAGTTTAATCATTCCAAAGTTGTAGAAACATCAAACTACGTGACTGGTGATGCGCTAGTTTGGCCGAAATTTGATTAAAAGTTCGGTTGAACTAATTTTTGTGCCGACGGCCCGTTAAATCTAAGGACTCAATAGTTTGGCCGAACTATTAATCTAAGTTCAGCCAAACTTTTAATAAAAGTTCAGCCGAACTGTAATCTAATTTTCTGTCGGCCGGAAAATTTCGCGGCGCCCCTCCTAAAACACATTTCGCAAAAATATAAATTTCTGCGACATCGTTCATAATTTTCACACATTTCACACATTTGATCTGATTTTATAAAGGTCTTGGTTTGGGTTTGAAGACATTTCTTGGAGGTTTGAGTTTAAGGGCATTTCTTGGAGGTGGACCAATTTTGCAAAGAATTGTTTTGGGTTTAAGGACATTTCTTTGAGACGGTTTGATTTTTGAAAAAATTGTTTTGGGTTTAAATAATTTTCTTGGACGTACATTCAAAGGACATTTCTTGGAGGTATGTCATACATTTTTTTGGATATTTTTTTTTCATTTTTTTTGAAAATATGGATTTGTGTTTAATTTTGAATTCTTGGAGACGGTCTGATTTTGCAAATAATTGTTTTGGGTTTAAGGAATTTTCTTGGACGTACATTCAAAGGACATTTCTTGGAGGTATGTAATACATTTTTTTGGATGTTTTTTGTGCTTCATTTTTTTTGAAAGTATGGAGTTGGGTTTAATTTCGAAAAGACATTTTCTGAAAGTATTTTTTAAAGTGACTTTTTTTTAAGTTGGAGGCATTTTTTGAAGTGACATTTTTTTAGAGTACGTGTTTTGAGTTGAAGTAAATATTTTGAGCTTCGTTTCATTTTTTAAGACATTTTTTTCTCGAATTTTTTAAAGTAAGTGTTTTGGATTGGAGTATGTATTTTTTGCAAAAAATTTAAAATGATTTTTTTTTTAAATTAAATCTTTTGTGATGCTTTTTCTAATTGAGTTATTGTCTAATTTTTTGAAGGAAATTTTTTGAACTTCATACTCTATTATCATGGGAAATCGAAGGACTTGTGCGAGAAAATATGATCGAAAAAGAGACCCTGAGGAACGTAGAGAAGAGACGAGACAATCTCGCAAAAGAAAGATATAAGCCCTCTCAAATATTGAAGGGGAAAATCAACCTCAAGCAGAAATTGAAGCAGGTATGTAAATGTAAATATTATGATCTATTGATATATTTAAAATTTTCCTAGTGTAAAATGTGAAGCTTAATTTTTATTTGATGAACTAATTTGAATTTAAATATTTTGTTTAATGTAAACAGACAGAGATATTCCTCAAGACATTGATGATGAGATACAAAATTTTGAAAGAGAAAGTGAAAGAGATATTGAACCAATGATTGAAGATGGTGAGAATATTGAAAGAAATTCAAGTGAAGAAATTGAATCACAAGGTATGTACATATATATATATATATATATATATATATATATATATTAAACACATGCACGTATTATTGAAATTATACATATATTTATTAATTTAGTTATTTATTGTTCATATGTAAGCTTATTATGTATTATTTTTTCGAATATGTACAGATGAAATTAGTGTCGATGATGAGATGTTAGAAAATGTTGACACTCACAGATATGGAGATAAAAAACCCGACCATGTTATACGATATTGTGTTAACTGCATTTTTGAAAAGTATTTCTTAAATGAGCGGGTGACAGTTCAAGCTCAAATGTTGAAAGGTCTCCTATTGTTAAGGAAAATAAAAGAAGCTACGACACTACTGGGTATTCGAAAATCAACCAAAGATAAAAAAATGAAGGAAAATGTGATACAAAATATAAGTAGTACTATAAATTCAATTAAGAGATCTAGAGATAAAAATGTTTCAATTGTACGTAGAGGAATACATATGGCAATGGTTTCATCAAGTACTAAAGAGAATCGTTTGGTAACATCTATGGCACGAGCATTAGGAACCTCGCGAAAAAATTTGCACAAACATCGGAAATTTTGGCTGCAAGTAGATGTAAATGATGAACTCGCTTGTTGGAGAGCTATTTGTAGGCAACCATACAAAGATAGACTTGGAGAAAATGTTAAAAAAATAATATATGAATATTGGAAGAACAATTCGCGTGCTTCGCCAACTGCAAAGCATGTGATGCGAAGAAGAATAGCACGAAATCAGTACAAAGAACATGAAAAATATTTCTTGGAAACCACTCAGATAGAGTTATTCAACAAGTTCAAAGAAGAGAATCGTCAAATTCATGTTTCACTCAGTGCTTTTGTTCAACAAAAACCATGGTATGTAAAACCTATCACCGTACACAACACTTGTTGTTGCCGTTATCATGTGGAATTTGAGTTATATTATGACACATTCCTTGATTTCGGTAGAACATTATGGAAGGATTCACCTCCTCCTTCCACTATCCGTGATTTCATATATCAAATTCTATGTGAAAGAGAAAGCGATGAACTATTTTACAAAAAGAAATGTGTTGGTGGTAAAAAATGCGATGATTGTGGAAATTTGACTAAATTTCAAAACAAATATCGTATTGATATAAATGATGAATCATTGTCCAACATGAAAGTGAAATGGAAGAGATATGAATATATCCATACATCGATTCAAGGTGCAAATAGTGTTAAAAGAATTGAATTACGAGAAGACAAAATTTTTGTGATAGACTTTTTGAGAAAGTTTGAGGTAGAAATTTACAAATACACCAAGCATTCCCATAGAGCTCGATGGCAAGACTTGCAATTCAAAAAATCTCGTGAAGTTTTTCCACCAGGGACCATTTTGTCAGTGATTGATTTTGCATAAAACTACACATTTGTTCCACAAAAAGAAATTCAGAGTGAATACTATCATTCTAACCAAGTCTCCATGCTCGTCCATATTCTATATAGACATGCTGAACAAAATGTCGATCATATAGAAAGCACGAGTGAAAATCGACATATCATTAAAGAATATCACTTTTATATCAGTGACAATCGTACACATGATACATGTTTTGTACAACATTGTTTTGGAAAAATTTATGATTCATTGAAAAATCGTGGAATAACATTCAATGAACATTGGATATGGTCAGACGGATGCGTAGGTCAATTCAAATCTGCACGATCATTCTTTTGGTTGTGTTGTCTTCATAAGAAAACCTGCATTAAACATTGTTGGAATTTCTTTGAGACTGGCCATAGAAAAGGAGAACATGACGGTGCAGGAGCATGCATAAAACAAGCACTTTGAAGATATCAAATGAACCCCTCTGCAAGCCGACTTGTGAACGCTAAAGAAGTTTTTCAATGGTGCATCGCTGCTCTAAGCCATGAGACTAACCCATCAAGGGAAGTGCGAAGGTACATTCAATTTAATTTTTATTGGAAATCTAATTTTAAACATTGTGTACATTTATCGTGCAATGATTATCTTTGATTGTATTTTGATAGATCATATTTACAAATTCTTCTTTTAATTTTCCATATAAAGGTTTTTTTGGCATATTGGGATCGAAGACGTAGATAGATCGATTGGAAATGACATTGAAACAATAAAAGGGACTCGAAAATTGCATTCAATTAAAACAAAGTCGTCCAGAAATGTGTTTGCATTGGATAAAAGAAAATATTCTTGTTTTTGTGATGTTTGCATAGACAACACAAAATCCAATGATGTTTGTGAAAACAACATGTATGTAAAAGATTGGAAACATACAGAGCTAAATACAAAGGGAAAAATGTCTATTGCAATGTTTGAAGAAATGCAATCAGAGGAAACTACAATATCATTCCATGGTGATCGAGTTTCTGATCTTGTTAGAGAAGGTAACATTTGAATTTCTTTCTAATGATTTAAAGATCTAGAAATAAATTTAAATATGTATAATTTTGTTTAAAATTTTGTTTTATTGTGCATGAGATGTTTTTGTTGTAATTGCACCTATTGACAACAATGAAAATGTTAAATATTATTTGATGCGTTGCACTGAACGAAAAAATGAAATTATTAGAAAACTATAATGATCATGGATTTCAATATGACAGAGGATCTATTTTACTGAAAGGTTATTTTTTCAAACAAACTAATCAAAGTGGGGACTTTGTTTACTTTGAAGACTATGAACCTGATTCCATAAGTTGTCAATATAGTCACTTGGTCTGTGTAGCACACATAAATTTGATAGAGGTTCAATCAAAGAGAAAAACGAAAATTAAGAAATGGAAAATGTCAAAATCCGATCATGAACGGATTTTTGAAGATGGCACTCCATTGGAATTTTTTTGATTGAATTGCCCAACAATTTATTCTCTTTGGATTAAATATGTTTTAGAACTTCTAGTACACTTGAAACTAAAAATTGAGCTGCTTATGTTATTTGTGCAAGTGTTTTCACATGTACAAATTGTTTTGGTACATGTGCATGTGCTCTAGTATCAACTGAAAGTATAAAGGATATATACATGTGCATTGATGAAAAATGTTACATGTATCAAGGATATATATATATATATATATATATATATATATATATATATATATATATATATATATATATATATGTTCTAGAATGCAATTAACTGGAACTAGTTTTTCTTATGTGCATTGATGAAAAACTAGTTGGATTTTCTGGTAAAAAGTATCCACAATGTAAATCAATCATCTGTAGTATAGTTTTATACAAAGATTCTTTTCAGAAAAGAGACTCGGAGCACTTCTCCGACTTTTGGTGGGATTTGACCCACATCTCTATTCCTAATTGAAAATCTAGTACAAAATTTGTTTGTCCAATGGTCGGATATGTTCAATGTGCATTGATGAAAAATGTTACTTACATATTGGATATATATACATTCTAGAATGAAATTAATTGTTTAAGTAGTTTTACTATGTGCATTGATGAAAAATGATTTAAATGTACTCAATATATATGTTCTAGAATGCAATTTTAACTAAAAGTAGTTTTTCTATGTGCATTGATGAAAAATCGTATTGGATATATACACGAACTTAATGTGCCCAATTTTTCTTGTGAGATTTTCTGGTAAAAAGTATCCATGCAATGTAAATAAATCATCCACAGTATAGTTTTGTACGAAGATTCCTTTCAGACAAGAGACTCGGAGCACTTCTCCGACTTTTGGTGGGATTTGACCCACATCTCTATTCCTGATTGAAAATCTAGTACAAAATTTGTCTGTCCAATGGTCGGATATATGTTCTATGTTCTAGAATGTAATTAACTGAATGTCATCAATTTACCAAATTATAAATCAACAAGGCTACCTATTTGAGTGCATTAATGACATTGACCCAAATTCAACAAACATATATGTACTAGACTTATATTTCCAATCAAAATTAAAGGGATAATTTGTACATATATCTACTTCTTTAAACTCTTTTTTCAATTAGAGCTCAATTGATACATGGTTAGTTGCACTGAAAAGCTATGTTCTTCCTATTGGAAATTTTTTCATTCAAACAAGACTACATGTAGAGATCAAAAGCAATCTTAAGATTCCAAATGTACTTCAACCATCCAAAACTTGAGTTTTAAAAAATTTCTGATTAAATCAAAACAATTTACAAGTCACATATGAGTATTATATCTAAGCCAAATGTAGATTGAAACCATCCAAAACTTAGATCAAAACATTTAACATTATATCAAAACATTTAACATTTAACATTAAATCAAAATTAAAGGGATTTACATATAACTACTTCTTTACTCTTTTTGATTAAATCAAAACAATACTTCACATGGGAGTCTTCCATCTAGGCCAAATGTAGATTGAAACCATCCAAAACTTAAATCAAAACATTTAACATGTTATATATTGAAACATTTAACATTAAATCAAAATTAAAGGGACTTACATATAACTACTTTAATCTTTTTGAATATATCAAAACAATACTTCAAATAGGAGTATCTTCCATCTAGGCCAAATGTAGATTGAAACCATCCAAAACTTAGATAAAAAAATTTAACATTTAAATAACATTAAATCAAAATTAAAGGGATTTACATATATACAACTACTTCTTTACTCTTTTTGATTCAATCAGAACAATACTTCACATGGGAGTCTTCCATCTAGGCCAAATGTAGATTGAAACCATCCAAAACTTAGATAAAAAAATTTAACATTATATCAAAACATTTAACATTTAACATTAAATCAAAATTAAAGGATTTACACATATATAACTGTAATGAACATAATATACATAGCGAGACCCGTCTCCTGGGTTGCCTAACTAGCCAACACCAGAGGGGGTATGAATCAAAAAAACAGAAAAGGGACTGCCCATAACCGAGAAAAAGCTAAAGAGGACCTGACATCAGGCTAGCTATCGATGTGTGTAGGAGGATTCTCCTCCATAATTGGACAACCATATTCCTCTGGATCATCATCTACTCCCTTGGAGAGCTGGGAGGAGTTGTCACTGCTCGTGCCATCACTGCTAGAGCTCGTCGAGGTGGATTTGACTGGAAGAGCTACCAACTTTCTGGTGTCCTGGATTTGATGGGCTAGGATGGTGGAATTTCTCCACCACCTCCTGGAACTAGAAGCACCTTCATCTTGCGGCTCCTCCTGAAAAGAGATGGAAATGGTCGGCGTAATTCGCAGTCTGACCATAGCGCTGGTGAAGTGAAATTGTGCTTCATTGCTTGCTGGAGGAGGGTGGCTACCTGTGTCATGGATGGAAAGAGGAGGACGAGAGCCAACACTCCTGCCCCCTCCATCCCTACCCCCACCTCCCCTTCTACAATGCATCCATTGTCTACGCATGGGGTCTTCCATAGGCAAAATGTAGATTTAAACCATCAAAAACTTAGATCAAAACATTTAACATTATATCAAAACATTTAAAACATTTAACATCAAATCAAAATTAAATGGATTTACATTTAAAAAACATTTAACATTAAATCAAAATTAAAGGGATTTGTGCAACATTACTTCACATGCCATGCCAATTATAGTTCAACTATCCAATAGAAACATTTAACATTATATACCACATGTGCCAAATGTAGATTGAAACCATCCAAAACTTTTAAGTTTTAATTTTTTTTTGATTATATATCGTGAAACATTAAAACATTAAACATTTAAAACATTAAATATCACATGCGAAATATAGATTGAAATCATCCAAAACTTGAGTTTTAAAAACTTTTTGATTATATATATCATGCAACATCACTTCACATGCCATGCCAATTATAGTTCAACTATCCAATAGAAACATTTAACATTATACCACATGTGCCAAATGTAGATTGAAACCATCCAAAACTTTTAAAAACTTTTTGATTATATATCGTGCAACATTAAAACATTAAATATCACATGCGAAATGTAGATTGAAACCATTCAAAACTTGAGTTTTAAAAACTTTTTGATTATATATATCGTGCAACGTTACTTCACATGCCATGCCAATTATAGTTCAACTAGATCCAATAGAAACATTTAACATTATATGTACCACATGTGCCAAATGTAGATTGAAACCATCCAAAACTTAAGTTTTAAAAACCTTTTGATTATATATCGTGCAACATTAAAACATTAAATATCACATGCGAAATGTAGATTGAAACCATCCAAAAATTTTAACTTTTAATTTAACAAAAACTTATAGATCACAACATTACTTCACATGCCAAATGTACTCCAAGCATCCAAAACTTAAATTTTAAAAACAAAACAAATTATAACACATGTCATTACATAACATGCCAAATGTAGTTTAGATGACAACATTAATTTATAGATGACAACATTACTTCACATTCACATGCCAAAAGTACTAAAACCATCCAAAAATTAACTTTTTGAAACAAAACAAATTATATTAACAATGTAATAAAATATGTCCAAAAATTGTAGATCTCACAAGTATCAAACTGTATCAAGTTATATATATATATATGACAGTGCATCTAGATCATATATAAAAAGGAAAATTTAAGACTATCTAAATCTTGAAATCAAATCTACAAATCATATCCATCAAATAGAGACGGATTTAGCGTATTTCCTATCAGGGTCTCAATCCGCGCACTATCATGTGAAGCATCATGGGAAACCTACATACACAATGCACATTTACTTGAACATTAAAATTTGATGTTTTAAAAATGAGTGAGAATATATATCTAGAACTTCATGTAAAAAACAAAATATAACAAAAAAATCATGCAATACCTCATGAGGTTCCCTCTCCATTTGATGAACAAGTTCCACCCCCATAGGAACCTCTGCAGCGGTAAACTGTACAATATACATGTACAATTAAATATATATATATATATATATATATATATATATTAAAAACTTTCAAATGAAAATGCACGTGTACATATATAAACTTATTTTCAATAATATTAAAAAAAGGAACTAAAGACAACTTGTTCAAATGCTGTGGATGTTCCTATCTCCGTCGCTAGAGTCCGTGGATTAAAGAAATCTTCTATAGGAACCTAAATTCAAAAAATTTTAAATAACTCAAAATATAGATCTCTCTCTCTCTATATATATATCTAAATTTTTAATGGAACTTTCTGAGGTATAATATATATATATATATATAACTTTTAAACATAAATTTTAAACTTGTGAAAAATTTTCCATACTTGTGGCTCATCTCCCAAGGAAGTAGAAGGTACATCTCCCAAGGAAGAAGAAGGTACCGCCATCCCAAAAACATCGGACGGAATCGGTATCTGTTAAAACATTTTATCAAATTATATATACATACATGTACATGTGTGCACAATTATTTATTTTAAAATATCACTTAAAAAACACTAACATTTGCCAACATATCTTGATGGTCAGACCCATCTGCATTGTTTGAACCAGAGGTCCCGAACGTGATATTAACATTTTCATCATGCATCATGTGTGAGAACTGCAAATGGTGTTTTAACATATAATCATACATTTTTGTTAGATTAATGTACACATACAAATAAATGTATACATGTACATACACATGTATTTATTACAAATTGTACACATGTATATGTATGTTAAAATAATTTCAAACCCTAAGGTTTTGTCGATTTAAACAAACATCGACTCCACCCAATCCGCTGTAAACATTGTCGATCATAACATCCCTTGCTTCTCGAATTATTTGAGAAGTCGCATCCATCTCTGACTGCAGAGTTTCAACTCGAAAATTTTGACTCACCAATGGAGGCTCAAGGCGAGGCAACTCCACATCTCGCTTAGCGCCCTTACGGTCATATAATCGACCTTTCCCCGGGCCAAAAAATTCTGACGGAAGGTCATTGTAGTTGGGTTTCATACCCACAAAAAATTCTGCGTAGAACATCTATGCAAAATAAACAGGAACCTCGTCATTGCATGGGAGCCTTCCATAGGTCGCAAGGTGCCTATTATACAAATAGCGAGCTATATTTGGGTGCTTGAAATATTGCACCTTCAACATTTTTCTTTTTGGCCCTTCCTTGAAATTAAACATTGACTTGGCCACATCTTTTGTAAATTTTTTTTTACATCCTCCCATTTATCTGGACCCATTACTGTTTCCTTTCTCTTTTTCATCACTTTTACAATTGTATCAGTCGTTGGCCCAAGAGTTTTGTACACATTTACAATTTCGCCAAATGAATGTGTAACTATTTCAAGGCTTTGTCGACTCTCAACAAGTAGAGTCAAAGCCACGAGATCTCTCTGCAATTTTGCATGAATTTTTTCACACCTTTGTAAGGTGCATTGCACCATGTTTGTTTCCCATGGTATATCAGAAATGTCGGCCGGATAAGTTGTGCTGGGTAGACAACCTTCTTCTTGAATGTAGCGGTCTGCCCTGCGTCTATTTTGACCACTAGTTGGAACATTTTCGGCCTCTGCATCAATATATATATAATTTCGTATATTAGAAAAAACACATGTAAAAAAAGTTGTACAAATTTAATGAAAAAAATATTGAAATTGATGGCAACCTTGACATTGTTGGTTAGCATCTTCTCTAACATGACCCTGCTGAGAACCAGACCTAGAACGACCCTGCTGAGAACTAGACCCAAAATGACCCTGCTGAGAACCAGTAGCCATTGATTGGCCTTCGGGGGAATAAATATCACCCCCTTCATGCAACCTGCTACCACTCATTGATGGCCCTCTAAGTGGATTTGAACCACCACCAACCTCTCGAGACGAGAGAGAAGCTTCATAAACAAATACGAATTTATAATCAATTGAAAAATACATTCATGTGTACATATAAATACATATACATATTCATTGATTAAATTGCATGAACCATACCATGACTGGTTGAACCATGAGCACGCTCCATGGATGGAGTAGAAACCCTTCTCCTCTTACCTCCTAAAAATTAAAAAATGAAACTTATTAACAACTAATTTAACTCACAAAGTTAATAAAAAATCAATTCCATATGTACACACATGTATGGAGATTTAATATTATATTTAAATACCGTGAACATCCCCCGATCCATGAACCCCCATATGGGATTCGGTTGATCTTCGTCGTTCATCCTCCATGATATATATATCTATTGGTGAACATTTACACAAAATAGATTTCAGAAAATCAATTTGTAATTTAGTGTACACAAATTATGTAGAACACAACTTTCAAAGCAATAATTGATGTGTGAAACTCAATTTAAGAAAAAAATAAATTATAAAAATGATAAGTTCACCAAATTGCGCTTTACATGGTGGGAGCACACTTGGTATAAAATTGAAAAAAACACATGGTCATTAAAAAAGAAGTGTGAAACTCCATTTAAACAAAAATTTCTTGAAGTCCCCGCATTTTAATTTTATAAAAACATGAAGTTCACTTGTTGCAAATGTGAAGTTCACCAAGTTGCACTTTACATGGTGTGGTGGGAGCACACTTGGTATATAATTGAAAAAAACACATGGTCATTAGAAAAGACGCATTTATAAGTACACAACACAAACATATCCAAGATATGTTACAATGTCTATCAATAAATTTTGAAGGGGAGCGTCTCAACACTAATTCATCTTTGAGAGATGAATCTTGAATTTTTGAAGAAGAGCATCTCAAAACCAATTCATCTTTGAGAGATGAATCTTGCATTGGCATTGCTCTGTATAATTCTAATTCATCTTTGATAGATGAATCATGAATTGGCATTGCCCCATGCAATATATCAGCAGACATCTTATTCACATTTGTACAATGCCTTATACTAAAAAATTGAAATTGGCTAACAATATTGTTTGCTATTCCATGCAGTTCTTTTAGCCTCTCCTTCTTAACTTGGCACACACCATTCATCTGGTTGCACACAAGTTCAGAATTGGTGAAAACTACAATTCCATTTGATCCATACTTCATCGTTGTTCCCAAGCCTTCTATCAATCCAATATAATATGCCTCGTTGTTTGTTGTTCTTCCCGGTATATTCATTTTCCTTTGGATGACTTTGCTAGTCGCAATATTGGAAAGCACATATGTAATCACTGCTTTCCCTAGATTGGGATAGCAAGAAACTTCTATGCATAATTTCCATTTTTCAACCATATTTAATGGTTTTCTTATCCCTGAAAAAAAAAAAATTCAATAAAAATATATATATTAAATCGACATTTATTGCAAATGCATGAGAAAAATGACACAAGATCATGAGGTAAATGACATGTGCATTGTTTATCTTAAAGTTTGACTTAAAAAGTTTATGGTAGAGTTCACATCTAAAATTAATGGGAGGAAACCTTTAGTTTGTGGGAGAAATGACACATGTACACAGTTTACCTTAAAGTGGTTGTGTTTTATGGATATTAGAGGAAGCCTTTAGTTTGTGGAAGAAATGACACATGTACATAGTTTACCTTAAAGTTGTTGTGTTTTATGGATATTAAAATGAAGAACTTCTATTTAGATCCATTCCATAGATTGACTGTAGGGGCATTTACTAGATATGTCACCTTTCATAAAAGATGAGATCCAAAGGCTACCTGGCCCTTTACAGACTCTGCCTATAGAACTTGTAGAAGTAAACACTAGACCTATCCCAATTTTACCGTGTGAAGGGTGTAGAGGACCCGTGGAATCACTCAAGGTTGTATTATTAAACCTTTGGTTTAATGATCTTCAACCTTTGGTTGTACTTTGAAGGTCCTTGCCCTTCATCCTTCAACCGGAGGTTGTAGATCCTTCAAAGCCTCTTGTTAGAGAAGAATTTGAATATGTGAGAAATAAATTAGTAATATTTCTTGTAAATTATCTTGTTAGAGAACCATTTGAACATGTGAGAAACAAATTAGGGATAGTTCTTGTAAATTATTGTCACTTATTTGACTTCAAAAAAAGAGCCTATGAAATTGAGTGCAATATCTATGTGGTAGAGTACACAATATCTAAGGGAGAGAATACAATATATTTGACTTCAAAAGAAGAGCCTATGAAATTGAGTGCAATATCTATGTGGGAAGGAATAGAAAGAATAACAAAAAGCATATGATTGTGTCAATAATTTGAAGTAGTCAAGAAAGATAACAAAGGACCATCAAAATTGAGTGCAATATCTATATGATCAAGTGTCAATAATTTGAAGTAAATAAAGATAACAAAGGACCATAAAAATTGAGTGCAATATCTATATGATATCTATATTCAATCAAGTGGCAATAATTTGAAGTAAAGAAAGATAACAAAGGACCATCAAAATTGAGTGCAATATCTATGTGGGAGAGTACACAATATCTAAGGGGGAGAATACAATATATTTGACTTCAAAAGAAGAGCCTATGAAATTGAGTGCAATTTATCTATGTGGAAGAGTACACAATATCTAGGGGGAGAATAGATATAAGGAAGGAATAGAAAGAGTAACAAAAAACATATGATTGTGTCAATAATTTGAAGTAGTCAAGAAAGATAACAAAGGACCATCAAAATTGAGTGCAATATCTATATTCAATATATATATTCAATCAAGTGTCAATAATTTGAAGTAAATAAAGATAACAAATGACTAGATCAAAATTGAGTGCAATATCTATATGATTGTGTCAATAATTTGATAATTTGAAGTAGTCAAGAAAGATAACAAAGGACCATCAAAATTGAGTGCAATATCTATGTGGGAGAGTACACAATAACTAAGGGGGAGAATACAATATAAGGAAGGAATAAAAATAGTAACAAGAAGCATATGATTGTGTCAATAATTTGAAGTAGTCAAGAAAGATAACAAAGGACCATCATCAAATTAAAATTGAAAGATCAAGTAGTCTTCTTCATGAAGAATAAGCATTAACTAGGTTCATCATTTAAAGGGTTCATTTTTTAATGAAAAATTTTATGAATAATATGGAATGAATCATTGTACATTATGATAAATCTTGTATTTAAATGACATTTGATCTATGAATAAAAAAGAAAATGGGATCATCTCTTCATATATATATATGTGTGTGTGTGTAAGAGAGAAATAAAAAGCAAAGGTAATTCCACCAAGCCTAAAGGAGCATGTCTTAATACATTAAATTATGTCCTAATACATTAAATTATGTTTGGTTTCTAGAAGCATTAATCATGAAAGCAAAGGTAATTCCACCAAGCCTAAAGGAGCATGTCCTAACACATTAAATTATGTTTGTTTTCTAGAAGCATTAATCATGAAGAGTCATGAGATCCACATTTCGACCATGTACTATTTTCAAGTTAAAGGAGCATGTCCTAATACATTATTATGTTTGGTTTCTAGAAGCATTAATCATGAATTTTCTTTGAGATCCACATTTCCATCATACTATTTGCAAGTTCACATTTCCATCATGCTATTTGCAAGTTCTATATGAAGATATGTAGTCTAATAACTAATTAGTTCACATTTCCATCATGCTATTTGCAAGTTCTATATGAAGATATGTAGTCTAATAACTGATTAGCAAGTTGTGATGTCCTAATAAATTATTATGTTTGGTTTCCATCATACTATTTGCAAGTTCTATATGAAGATATGTAGTCTAATAACTATACAGTATAGCCCATATAACATATAACAACCTTTGACAGTATGAGCAAAGAGTCAAAAAACAGAGAGGCCTCCCAGCAGAGTTCCACCTGTTCATCAAGGTAAGCAACATAATATCGGAAGTGAAACAATGACACCACTAAACATATGTGAATTTAGATATTAAATTGAAATTTATTGCAAATGACATGTGCATGGTTTATCTTAAAGTTTGACTTAAAAATTTTATGGTAGAATTCACATCTAAAATTAATGGGAGGAAGCCTTTAGTTTGTGGGAGAAATGACGTGCATGTAAACAGTTTACCTTAAAGTGGTTGTGTTTTATGGATATTAAAATGAAGAACTTATATTTAGATCTATTCCAGAGATTGACTGTAGGGGCATTTACTAGATATGTCACCTTCCATAAAAGATGAGATCCAGAGGCTACCTGGCCCTTTACAGACTCTGCCTATAAAACTTGTAGAAGTTGAGAAATTTACATTGACAAATTTACTTGTGAGAAATTTACATTGACAACATATAGAGATTCAACTAGGCTTGTGAATTTAGTACAAGTGGACAATGTATAATTCTACTTAGAAGAGTCTTTGGTTTAATGGTTAAGCAAGAAAGAGTCGTTACTTTCTCTATCTAGAGTAGAAGCGGAATACATAGTAGTTACTTATTTTTGAGTGTTTTGGATGAAATGGGCTCTACAAGATATTAAGGTAAAAGCATATGATTGTGTCAATAATTTGAAGTAGTCAAGAAAGATAACAAAGGACCATCAAAATTGAGTGCAATATCTATATGATCAAGTGTCAATAATTTGAAGTAGTCATGAAAGATAACAAAGGACCATCAAAATTGAGTGAAATATCTATATGATATCTATATGATCAAGTGTCAATAATTTGAAGTAAAGAAAGATAACAAAGGACCATCAAAATTGAGTGCAATATCTATATGATTGTGTCAATAATTTGATAATTTGAAGTAGTCAAGAAATATAACAAAGGACCATCATCAAATTCAAATTGAAAGATCAAGTAGTCTTCTTCATGAAGAAGAAGCATTAACTAGGTTCATCATTTAAAGGGTTCATTTTTTAATGAAAAATTTATAAATAATATGGAATGAATCATTGTACATTATGATAAATCTTGTATTTAAATGAAATTTGATCTATGAATAAAATTTAAGAAAATGGGATCATCTCTTCATATATATATATATATATATATATATATATATATATATCTGTGTGTAAGAGAGAATAAAAAGCAAAGGTAATATGTGTGAGCATAAAGATGTTAACTTCTTAGTTAAAAATCAAAATTTTAAAGTTGAAATTACTAAAAAGTTTGCTCTGGATCACAAATCACTATACCATAACAATGAGACAAAGCAAACCATAACCCACTAGCTATAAGCTCCCAGGAATACCCGTAATGAATAAGCAAGAACTATAAACCCCATATGTTGAATTAGACCAATATCACTGATTAGGCTAATTACTCTATTGCTTATGTTTCCATCACTATGCTTGGACTTCTAGATTTCCTTATACTATAGCTTTTATATAAGTTAAATCTGTAATCACATGGTGTTCAATCTTACTGGTATTGTGAATATAGAAGCACTGTAATGAATGGTAATCATACCAGGTATTGAACCTGTTCATGTAATCTGCTAGCTTATATATACATAGTGTTCAATCTTATAGGGTACCAAATCACAACCTCTAAGAGATCAATGGTTACTGTTAATCCATAATCTATGACTCTATCAACTATTAGTAATACAAGATAGTTACAGGATCATAGGTACATAACTACTAACATAGATAAAGAGTATGCCGAATATGTTGAATACTGCATACATATAACAAACATATCCGCTTCATAAGCTTCTAATACAAGATTTTCAAAGCTCACTGATACTACACCCTTATATACAAGCTGTAAGTAATAGAAAAAAAATAGCAAGTAGCTATCATAAGCATCATGTAGAACTATGAATGGTTATAAATCTAAAATGACCCTTTGCATTACAGTAAACAGTGATACCTGTATTAAGCACTATGATTTCCATATAATATTCATAAAGTTATGGTATAAGTAACAGATACTAGTGAATTACAGGATAGTGTGTGACTATAAACCCCATATGTTGAATTAGACCAATATCACTGATTAGGCTAATTACTCTATTGCTTATGTTTCCATCACTATGCTTGGACTTCTAGATTTCCTTATACTATAGCTTTTATATAAGTTGAATCTATAATCACATGGTGTTCACTCTTACTTGTATTGTGAATATAGAAGCACTATAATGAATGGTAATCATACCAGGAATCAAACCTGTTTATGTAATCTACTAGCTTATATATACATAGTGTTCAATCTTATAGGTACCAAATCATAGCCTCTAAGAGATCAATGGTTACTGTTATTCCATAATCTATGACTCTATCAACTATTAGTAATACAAGATAGTTATAGGATCACATGTACATAACTACTAACACAGATAAAGCAATCATGGAGGCATGAGTTTTCCCTTTCCTTATCTTGCGTTTTCCACCCCTCTAGTGTGCCTTTTACTATTTTATCATATTTTCTTGTTATGGGTGCATGGCTCAGGAGCCCAATCTTGCATTTGAGAGATTGAGCATTTATAATTCCTTAGGATGAGGCAGTTTATTGCTTGTTAAGGTTGGAACAATACAGGGCTCCTTTTATGTGTGGAGCATCAAGTGCTCTAGGAATTAGGTGATGACTATGGGGTAAAGCTCATACTAGGATTTTTCCCACACTAATTTTTGTCCCAACCATTTTTTCATTTTTCGTTTTTCCTTTATCGTGGCTTTCTTTTCTTTCATCATTCATTTAGATGCATAAAACTCTAGTGCAATTTTCTTTGGCCCAAACACAAGGATGGGGATGAGTGTATCAATCTCCATGATCAAAGATTACTTTCCTGAAGAATGGATATGGAATAGAGGGAATGATGGAAAGTGGCAAGTATGGAATATCATGGCCATCCTACTTCAATTAGAGCCTCAATAGTATTATCCTTATTATAATACTAAGGCCTTAGAGGAGGTCCCATTGGACTAGGATCAAAGACTAACCTCCCAAGTAAAGTGAGGGAACAAGAATACAATGAAGATCGGTCAATCATTTAGATCACCCTTTGATTCATATTAGTATACCACAAATTAATAAGAAAAATCATAACTACAAAATGGTAAAAGTCCCTCCTAATGAATGACCACCTTCCTTCAAGAAGAAATGACAGATGGGAGAGAGAAATCTAACTAGAGCATATA